>JAVTVY010010091.1:0-47870 GCA_036873755.1 Hanleya hanleyi
AAAGGTATCTTGCATAAATGGACCACAAGTGGAACCTGTGTACCAAATTTGGGAAAGATCCATGCAGTACTTCCTCAGAAATCACGATAACAAAGTTTCATGTGGAAATCTAAGATGGCCGCCTTGTGGCAATATTGGATTTTCGAATCAGACCGAAAAAGATATCTTGCACAACTACACCCCAATGGGAACCCATGTACCAAATTTGAGAAAGATCCATGCAGTACTTCCCGAGAAATCACGATAATAAAGTTTCATGGGAAAATCGAAGATGGCTGCCTGGTGGCCATATTGGATTTTCGAATCGGACCAGATAAGGTATCTTGTACAACTAGACCCCATTGGGAACCTGTGTACCAAATTTGAAAAAGATCCATGCAGTAGTTCCTGAGAAATCACGATAACAAAGTTTCATGGGGAAATCCAAGATGGCCTCCTTGTGGCCTTAATGAATTTTCGAATCGGACCAGAAAAGGTATCTTGCACAACTAGACCCCAAGGGGAACCTGTGTACCAAATTTGAGAAAGATCCATGCAGCAGTTCCTGAGAAATCGCGATAACAATAATTGTTTACGGACGGACGGACGACGGACCATGGACGAAAAGTGATTTGAACAGCCCACCATCTGGTGATGGTGGGCTAAAAATAAAACGTAGACTGTGTGAGTTTCAGATATATATTATCTCATTCAAAAATCACCAATATATATATTTTTACCTCCAACAAACTAGCAAATTTAACCGATAACACAATCTAACGAATGGCTCTCCCCACCATTTTAAACATCCTATAATTGTATGATCGTAGATGTTTTGTTGGTTGCCTATCCATGTTGTCATCAAAAGAAATATTGAAGGTGACGAAATGGCGAAGGCAGCCCTAGATAATGAGGTTGATCTTGTTAGAATCCCATATAGCGATTTCAGACCCTCTATCTGTAATTATGTGAGAAAGCTGTTTCAATCTTTATGGGGTGCTGTTAATAATAACTTCATCAGTTTAAAAAAACTGTAGGATGTATTCGTCTGAGTAGCCAGAAACGTTTCGAGCAAGCCATGATCAGGCTATGTAGAATTAGCCATACCCAATTAACTCGCGAACATTTACTAGAAAAGGAGCCAGTCCCAAGGTATATTCCATGCCACGAAGATCCTACAGTGAAACATATTCTGATCGACTACATTTTAAGATTGTGAGAGATTCTTTTAATCAAGCAGCTACTTTAGATGTTTTTAGTCGGGTAAGAGGTTTATTTTAGTTTATTTGCAAGGATTGTTGCATAAGTTTTGATGTATGTGTGTGTCTTTTGGTGTGTTGTATTGCTTACTTCTGGATTGCTGGGTTGTTCATTTGTTTTTGTTGAATACTTAGAATTTTGTTTGATCGTCGCTATATAGCCGAAATATTGCTGAACGCGACATTAAACCTTAATTCTTTCTCTCTCTCTCCCTCCTGCTCTGACAGACACTTCGGCAATTGTTACACAACCACACATAACCATCATCTTTCTGGCCTATCAACCTACTGGTGCATCCAGATGTGACAAACCAGGCTCATGTCAAATCGTTAAACATGGAAGAAACTTTAGAATAGGTTAACCAGAAGACTATTCTGTGAAGTCATGTGACGCAGTCAGTATGTCGGCACCTCTTCCCACTTCCCTTATATGTGTTGTAATTTTTACCTGTATATGGCGAGATTCTGCTGGTGGACGTTTCGTCCCCGAGGCCGCCCCCTGTACAGACCTTTTGGTCTTTGATATATGTTGGCATTTGTGGGAAGTTGATGCTGGGTCGACATCGGGCCTCACAGACTAGTCTTTTGTGTTAAATGCCGTCATTTACATCTGACGACGATACAGCTCACCAATCTTCAATGTACGAGTTGTCACAGCGAAACAGCTCACCAATTACCAGTATACGAGTTGATAGAGCATTTCCATCATAGCTCTCTAGATTTGTATCTAATACCGCTTATGCCGGTGCTAGGGGCCGTGTGGTCATATCATCCAAGTTGCCACATGAACAGGTACAATAAAAGCGTACCTGAGATACAAAACATATCACGAATCATTAGATTCTTGGTATGTGCTTTAGAATAGGTTAACCAGAAGACTATTCTGTGAAGTCATGTGACGCAGTCAGTATGTCAGCACCTCTTCCCACTTCCCTTATATGTGTTGTAATTTTTTCCTGTATATGGCGAGATTCTGCTGGTGGACGTTTCGTCCCCGAGGCCCGCCCCCTGTACAGACCTTTTGGTCTTTGATATATGTTGGCATTTGTAGGAAGTTGATGCTGGGTCGACATCGGGCCCTACAGACTAGTCTTTCGTGTTAAGTGCCGTCATTTACATATGACGACGATACAGCTCACCAATCTCCAATGTACGAGTTGTCACAGCGAAACAGCTCACCAATTACCAGTATACGAGTTGTCAGAGCATTTCCATCATAGCTCTCTAGATGTGTATCTAATACCGCTTATGCCGGTGCTAGGGGCCGTGTGGTCATATCATCCATGTTGCCACATGAACGGGTACAATAAAAGCGTACCTGAGATACAACACATATCACGAATCGTTAGATTCTTGGTATGTGCTTTAGAATAGGTTTTCCAGAAGACTATTCTGTGAAGTCATATGACGCAGTCAGTATGTCGGCACCTCTTCCCACTTCCCTTATATGTGTTGTAATTTTTACCTGTATATGGCGAGATTCTGCTGGTGGACGTTTCGTCCCCGAGGCCCGCCCCCTGTACAGACCATTTGGTCTTTGATATATGTTGGCACTTGTGGGAAGTTGATGCTGGCTCGACATCGGGCCTTACAGACTAGTCTTTTGTGCTAAATGCCGTCATTTACATCTGACGACGATACAGCTCACCAATGTCCAATGTACGAGTTGTCACAGCGAAACAGCTCACCAATTACCAGTATACGAGTTGTCAGAGCATTTCCATCATAACTCTCTAGATTTGTATCTAATACCGCTTATGCCGGTGCTAGGGGCCGTGTGGTCATATCATTCAAGTTGCCACATGAACAGGTACAATAAAAGCGTACCGGAGATACAGCACATATCACGAATCGTTAGATTCTTGAGTAATGCTTTAGGAAATAGGTTAACCAGAAGACTATTCTGTGAAGTCATGTGACGCAGTCAGTATGTCGGCACCTCTTCCCACTTCCCTTATATGTGTTGTAATTTCAAAATTGAGGACAATTTTGGTAATGGGTTCACGTAGCTTGAAATAATAGCGATATGCAAATATCCGAGATGTCCACAGTCTATATCTCTTAATGTCAAATTTTAAGTCAAGTCTGAAAAAGTGAAATATTTGAAAGCCTGCCCAGAAAGTCAGCGGGAATATGTTTGTGACTTGACACTCGAAGTAAACTGTTTTTCCATGAACCATAGGTATGTGCCATCAATGTCAGTCCATCTCTGTTTCATCGGTTTACGACCATCTGAAGGAGGACATGTGGACAACAGAAAAATTATATGCTGTGAATCGCAGTACCACAAACTCATCCAAGTCCGGCTTCAACAAATTGTATCTACTAGAGTAGATGTGTTGTCTCGGTCTCTAGGTTCTTCAGACGATAAAATTAACTTTGTTTTTTCTTTGACCCAAGTATTTTCTTTCTTAACTTGTGGACTATGGATACCATTAATGTCTGCAGAGGTACTTTTTGTTCTTCGAAGCTAGTAGTCGAGGGAATGACCTATCTCAGTGTACGTGGCATTAAATAGTCCATAGCGATAGCTTGTGGTATGTATCAGTACATGTTCTGCGTGAGCATGGAAATATTGCTCTGAATATATTCCTTTGATAATTGCTTCGTTTTATCCTTTCGAACAACCGGTATTGTTCTTTAAAGAAACACTGACATTTCACAGTGTTGCCAATGTCCATGAAATCATTGGCGAAGTATTCTTCTTTTTCCTCTTAATATTCATTGTTTTCTTGGGTTTTAAAGGAAATTTGCAAACCTTGCCATAGTCATTGCTGAACGCGACATTAAACCTAATTCTCTCTCTCTCTCTCTCCATAGTCATTTGATTTGCACAGAGGCCTAGTCTTTATTCTCTAAACACAATTCGGAATGTCATATGAATTTTGTTGGCTAAGACAGCCTTAGATAATGAGGTTGATCCTGTTGGAATCGCATATAGCAAATTCAGACCCTCTATATGTGCTTATGTTGGAAGCCGTTTCAATCTTTATGGGAAGTTGGGGATAATAACAAACTTAATGAGTTTCAAAAATCTCTAGGATATGCTCAGCTGAGCAGCCAGAAACGTTCCAATCAAGCCATTATCAGGCAATGTAAAATCGACCATACACGATTAACCCACGAACATTTACTAAGGCCGCTGTCAGGTAATAGGTTGTTTAGCATGACCTTCTCCTGTTAAAACATACATGCTAGATGCTATAATTATTAATTATTAAGGTAAATATTCTACCGCTGACTCATTCCATATCAAATCAAAATAATCTTCAATTAGCCTGTTCCATAAATCGACATGAGCCTCTTCCATAACTCAGCATGACAATGTGTAGCGATACATGTATTATCATATTTATTTTAAATTCTTCATTTATTCCATGCGGGCAGAAAAAATATTTATGAAATAATTATTCTGCAAAGAGACATTTTAAGTTTGCTTTAATTAATTGTAACGTTCTGTAAATAATTATGGTAGATAGTAAAGCTCAAATGCACACACATTGTGTGAACAGTAATCAAGGGAATCAACTCTTACTTGACACCACTTTTAATGATATCTGCAGAATTTATTACCCGAATTTTCAACGTCAGGAGTCCCCTCTTATTGAAATCTTCATTTATTTTTTCTACACTGACTGTAGGTAGGGATTCTCTGTCCAGGGCAACGGATTTTTTATGTCCGTCGTCCTTTAGCTGTACGATTAATGTATTTCGTTGACGTACAGTTCGACAGCCCGTGTCGTCGTTGTTGTCGGCAGTGAAGACGTGAAGGGCTCGACCACTTCGCTCAAAAGCGTTTCATCAGAGAAATGGATGGTTAAATTCGGCACGATGTACCGACTGGTTGATGAGGAAACAACTGATCCATTAACTAAAACCATGATGCTACCGTTAAAACTGTCAGAGTTAAAACTTTTACTTTTCTGTGCTCGACCAGAGGGAATCACCCGCTAGAGCCCTTACAAAAATATCTTATAGATTCTAAAAAATCCTATAAGATTCTGAAAAAAATCCTATAAGATTCTAAAAAATCTTATAAGATTCTGAAAAATCTTATGATTCAATCTAATAGGATTTCTAGATTATTGCAGTTTTCCCACAAACTTTACAGTAACATAACATTATAAATTAGAACTACATGTATACAAGTTTCAATAATCTTAATTAGCTCTGGGAATATCCCAGGTTAAAGTTGGCTTATTTGATTTCACTCAGTGACATAAAATCTCACGTCCATGAAATCACTAAACATCAGATTTGTACTTCACAGTTCAAAATAGCTGCAACTGTGTAAAATATTCACATGTAGTTCCTGACATTACTCTGAAATGTGAACACTTTTGGGTCCTTGAAAGTGATCTGTACCATGGGATTCCATTTCAATAAAAGAGAGATATTAATAATATCAGTCTCTCACATATCAGTGCTATCAAAGTAGTATCATATTAGATAAGACATCTTGTTGAATTCAGATTTTATAATCAGTCCAAATCCATGATTTTATAGTAAAAATGGGAAAAACATTTTAGAAAAATCAGTTCTGACATAATGTCAGCAACAAAAAATGTCCATAAAAGAATACTTTATATTATCCTTTTCATTATTATCAACTGTTTAAATATAATATATGTATAATTTCTTTTTCTGATAGTCTTTTTCCTCTTGACTGTCTCATCAAAATGGGTGGAGTTATCTGCCCTTGAAAACTTAATTGAACACCGGAGACGCCACCATCATCTTAAAACAACAAAAATGGTTGACCACAAGTGCAAAAATCTGGTGGATTTGTTCGTGTTAAGCTGGAACTATGGAGGTTTGTAGAACTGTATTGCAGATGGTGATGAATCCAACTAGTGATATGGTAAGTAGGTTATAAATATAACTATAATTTTTCTTTTTTTTCATAACTTAATAAGCAAAGAACTGAGCTGAACAGTGGGACTCTTGTGATGTGGACCCACCATGAGTATCAGCTATTATTATCAACACGTTTCCCTTGTCATATTAAAAAATCGATATTGGCCTCAATAAATATTGCTATATGGGCTGGTTGTAATAATGTACTTCACCTTATAATTCCAGTCAAATTTAGTGGGTCATATGGCATGGCTTTCGCAAAGACATATCCATATCTCTGTCTCAATATCCTTATCTCTGTCTTGGGGACGTCATATGAAGATTGGCATACACCCCTGGAGGAAATCCCCCGAGGGTGAGATATTTTTATCACACAGCTGCTTGTATACTTCCTGTTCATGTCAAAACAGGGGGATTTAACTAAATAAATTATCTTGTTGTTTTGAACTGTTTATTGATTTATGAATTTATTGATTTGTGTTCCTTCCAGAAGATTAGAGAATATTTCCATACCAATTTTTTGACAAAATGGTAAAGAAATATGTTTTAAAACATATTGATAATAAAATGTTAGCATAACCTATTTTTAGCTGTAATCAGAAAAAGTATAATCAATTATGATTTGACTTTCCATCATTATAACAGGCTATATTTTCCTTGTCTATTGATTGCACTATTCATATACCAAAGCTAAGGATCTTCACACACTTAAATTATACATTTCTACCCACATCTTGAGAAATGAGAACATTTCATTTCATACATTTAACATTTAGTGTCTATTGGTTAGAACGTCACACAAACTGTTTATCTCCCTTGTTGTAAATCATGGAGTACTAAAGAAAGGATAATATACATCTTCATCAATCTTTTGTAAATCGTACGGATGTGTTCCATTCTTTACCCTTTATGGTAGTCAACCTATTCAATCATCCTGAGTGTATTAGAAAAAGAAGAACTGGATTGCATGTCATACGGAACCATATATACAATTGATCAGGTTTTAATTATTTGCATGTATTTCTCGCAGCAGGCCAAGAAGTCCACAATTCAGACTGGTGGGTATCTGCAAAGGTTGGATTACATCCTGCGACAGGCCAATCATACAAAGGTATTAACTGACTAAGAATGTAGCTAATTGATGAAACAGTTAATTGAACTTAAACTTTATTAATTTTAAAAATAATTTGGATTGAATTTGTGAAGTAGTTTAATTACTAAGAAATAAAAGTACTGATGTTTGTACGGAAAATTTTCAATCTAACCCCATTCATCTATTGTTATTATTTTTCACAGTGGCTAACTGCAAATTATTTCATTCTTTTTCAGACGACTTCCAGAAGAGCTGATGGAGATTATGATACTCTGTTCACGTTCCTCCGTGAATATCTCTCTATATAGTGCACATGTATATAATAAAGAAAATATTTATTATATTTATTTGTTGTTTTAGTAAATTCACCAGAATATCTTTCCCTTAACATATCTGTGCTACATCCAAAACAAGCAACGTTTACGCTAATACATGCTCGGCTTTATTCACTATTTTACAATACAGGGGCATTTTGTATTTCGTGGATTTACCATAAAAGATGACCTATATCACTCATCCAAATATTCTCATAGAAAGTTTATAGAGAAATCCTGTAGATTTCTCAGAATCTATTCCATAACAAAATCCTATACGATCCTATTAAAAAATCCTATAGGATTTTATCTTATAAAATCCTATTAAAAATCTTATAGGATCCTATAAGATTTTAATCTTAAAGGATCCTATTAAAAAATCTTATAGGATTTTGGGCCAAAATCTCATTGGCTCCTATAAGATTTGTTTGTAAGGGAGATGCATGCCGGGACTGTGCCAAACTTTGCCTCGTTTTGAAATTAGAGTTCCCCCAAGAATGTGACCCAAAATGGCGGCTTTTGAGTCGCCTCTTCGCTGTGACGGCTGTCAGCTCATGAGTTTTCGTGGATTTGCTTACTAATTTTTTTTACGGCCAATAATTACTGATAAATAAAATACATGCGGCATTATTTATCTCCAAAATATTGATGCGGGCGGGTCATGCGAAACAACATATCAACTGACAACGGCCTAAAAAAGAACCAGCCCCGAGGTGTAGTCCATGCCACGAATATCTCACAGTGAAACATATTCTGATCGACTGTATACATTTTAAGATTGTCAGAGATTCTTTTTATCAGGGAGAGAGAGAGAGAATTAAGGTTTAACGTCGCATTCAGCAGTATTTCAGCTATATAGCGACGATCAAACAACATTCTAAGTATTGCAACAAATGCAAGTCACCAAACCAGCAATCCAGAAGTAATCAAAACAACACATCAAAAACATGCACCTACAGCAAAACTTATACAAGAAACCGGTTTCTCTTAAATAACCTAAAACACAGTCTTCTTTTACCCGACTAAAAAGTAGCTGCTTGGTAAAAAGAATCTCAGCTATTATAGGTTATTTGGAAGAAATCGGTTTCTGGCATAAGTTTCAGTGTATGTGCATGGTTTTTAGTGTGTGGTGTTGATTAATTCTGCATTGTTGGGTTGTTGACTTGTTTTTGTTGGAATACTTAAAATTTTGTTTGATCGTCGTTATATAGCTGAAAAATTGCTGAACGCGACGTTAAAACTTAATTCTCGCTCTATCTTTTTAGTCGGGTAAAAGAAGACTATTTTAGGTTGAGAGAAATCGGTTGTTGTATAAATTCCAATCTATGTGCATGTTTTTGGTAGGTTTTGTTGATTACTTCTGGATTGCTGGATTATTAACTTGTTTTTGTTGGAATACTTTGAATTTTGTTTGATCGTCGCTATACATGTATAGCTGAAATATTGCTGAACGCGACGTTAAATTTCATTCTTTCTCTCTCCGTGTCAAGTTTGAAGTATATTAGTTATAGTTATCGAATGCAAGTTCTTATTCAGAACACAGGTCATCGAGTCCCGACTCTCGTTATACTCGAACAGATGTACAAACAAAATAACGTATCGGAATCACCGATTACCGTCTTTTAGTCTATGTAGGTTGCCTTTTTTAGGCGGACGAATTATTAAAGGCGTTTAGTGAGAAGTGATCTATTATACATCACGCGAAAGAAAATCTAATATCGGTTGTTGAAGCCAATCAGATGTTATAAAGTGGCGACCTATAATTTTAAACGAAGCAAATATCTTTACAGGCTACATACAATCACGTAAAAGAAAGAACTCGGTGCATAATCATAGTTCAATGCTTATTTAGTTGTGAAATATTGCTGAACGCGGCGTGAAACTCCATTCTCTCTCTCTCTCTCTCCTTTATTTATTTGCGGAAAACTATTTCATGGCATTTGGATGACTATGGCTCTCGAACTTCATTAAAATTTGTTACACATATTTCGCAAGGGGGGAGGGGGGTGACGGTTCACTCTAGTAATACGTATATATTTCAGAATGTATTACCTGCATTGTATGAATCAGACCTAGATGGAACCTAGATGGATAAATGGGTCAAATGTGTTATGAAAACTTGGCAGCGTCTCCCTATAATTATGTTGTTGTTTACCCAATCATGATTCATTGCCAAGTAGGTCGTCACTGTAACTTATTTTTAATGAAAATTTTCGCCAGACCAGAATGATAAATACCGATTAACCGATTTGTTTCGCTGGAATAAGATCAATGCTTGTCAAATCATTTGGAAAATGCGTTAATGTCTGTTGGCGTCACTGAAAAACGGATTTGTCTTCATCTCGAGGCAAGATTTATCTCGATTTAACGAGTCTTGCTGCGGAAACAATGAACAGAGACAGAATTATTTCCTCATATTCTGTGTGCACTTCAATTTCCAGCAATGTTTCACAACTTGGCGGAGCTAGTTCTCAGTTGTCGATAATCTATTCCTCGGATCAACCATACGAGAATTTATGTGGAAGTGGTAGCAACCACCCTAGTTTATGTTAGCATATCACATGAAAACCAACGAGTTTTTTGTTAAATTGATTTGGTTGGAAGGGGTGAGATTTTCCTACGAAGTAGGCTATAGATCGCAAATTGTCCGGTAATGAGAGGCAGTCAGGCAGTCAGTCAGTCCATCCGAGTCCTTTCGTCGGCAAAATAAGGAGAACCATTGACATTAGAACCTTGATTTTTGGGACGAACGTGCATTAGGGCATTGTTACCAGCAAGTTCTGAGCTGACCGAATTCTGATGAAAATTTGATTTATAATTATTTTTTTTATTATTTATTGATAGCTCAGCGAGTGCACTGTCATGCCCATTGGGAACCCTTGGCTGTATGTTTCACTGTATATATAACACAGTACAAAACGTGATGGGATAATGAAATAGGAAATGCTAATTTTCCATCATTTGTTAGTGCATTTATCTACACTGCTATTACCAACTTGCCATTCTTAATACACACAATTCAGTATATTGTTATAGATACATGAGCAGTGTGACTAACGTCACAGGACCTACGAAGTAGAGTAGGCATTAGGACTCGAACGCGAACTCAACCCTTGGAAATCCCCACCCCCAGTTGAAATCCTGCCTATATTAAGATGGGCACCGCCCAAGTCAGATTCGCCAGTGATTTTCATCAAAAATCACCAGGAATTTTCATCAAAAGTAGGTCAGCTCAGAACTTGTTGGTAACAGTCTTCTAACGCGCCTTCATTTTAACTAAAAGAAACAGATTGAATAATAAAGGTTCAGTAGATTTCAAGCTTTACGTGTGAAAATACATTTACATCTCTTTAATGGTTTTCAGTGCCCTTGTCCAGGATCAAAACAACGTTTTGAATCACATTATTTTCCCAACAATACAACATATTTTTATATATAGTACTATAGTTCAACTCAAGACCAACACCTTCTCTGCACAAGATAATAATGATTCTATGTCATTCTCCTGAGCATAACCGGTACAAAGACGAATAAATAGCGTCTCTACATCACGTTGTTATCTAGATATATGAGACAACACATTTTGGGTATTGGCAATCTGATGAATGTACTATTCCGGTTTTCTTGTTTCACATTATATTCTATGGCGGTTGATCGGTGATTTTCTTCATTGATAAACGTTAAACCACCTCAGCTTCGTTGTGTGAATCGGAATTGCATTGCTGTGACACACCAACACACTCCGTGGCAGTGATTCTGTATCCCTAATCAAGGAATCAAAATGGATCAAGATTTGAAATGACAAGAAAAATTTAGACATATTTTGTTTACACATGTAATTTTTTGTTTAAATTATATCCAAGTGTGATATATAGGCCTAGTCAATATTCAAGAGGTACAAAAAAACTCAAGTTATCATATTTCCACATCATGATCAAAGTTACTTTATCTAGTTAAATTCTACCAAAAGAAGACCCTTTAAACATGCCGTCATGGTTTTGTTTCGCCCTCAGTAAGCCGTTATCATTGTCGCTCACACAGACTAATCTGAAGGATGATACCACATCTTTCCTTCTGCTGGGTTATTGCACCACGCTGACTTAATTGGTTGATGTAGGATATTTCACCATCAGTGAGTAATCTGACCTGAATTTGAAGCCTGCTGTGGTCAGTGATGAAATGTTTGGATGTGAAATAGGATACACGTTAAAGGCCACAGTTTACATGTATCTATAACAATATACTGAATTGTGTGTATTAAGGCTGGCATAGCGGTGTAGATAAATGCACTAACAAATGATGGAAAATTAGCATTTCCTATTTCATACATGGCGAATTGTCCCAGATGCACGTTAAGATTAACCTCAGTAATAGGGCCATGTGGCATACAGTGGTATTTTTAGCAGCAGTGGGTAATTTGACCTGAATTTGAAGCCTGATGTGGTCAATGATGAAATGTTTGGATGATACACGTTAAAGGCTACAGTTTACATATATCTATAACAATATACTGAAGTGTTAATTATAAATCTAATTTTAATCAGAATTATTTCAGATCAGAACTTGCTGGCAACAATGCCCTAATGCACGTTCATGCCAAAAATAAAGGTTCTAATGTCAATGGTTCTCCTTATTTTGCCGACGAAAGGATTCGTATGGACTGACTCACTCATTACCGGACAATTTGCGATCTGTAGCCTACTTCGTAGGAATATGTAAACTGTGGCCTTTAACGTGTATCCTATTTCACATCCAAACATTTCATCACAGATCAGGCTTCAAATTTAGGTCAAATTGCCACTGATCGTGAAATATCCTACATCAACCAATTAAGTCAGCCTGGTGCAATAACCCAGCAGAACAAAGAAAGATCTGGTATCATCCTTCAGATTAGCCTGTGAGCAACAATGATAAAAGTTTACTGAGGGTGAAACAAAGCCATCCTGCAAGCCACCCAAGGAATTTATCAGCTTGTGTTGGGACATTTTGTTGGTATCATGTAAGTTGTTTAGTAGTTTACTCATTCAAATATTTTCTGTTATTCAACAGACAAATTTCTTTACTGGTTTTAATTGTTTAAGTTTTACTGGGTTTCAACTGCTACAGATAGTAACATAGTACTGATACTGTAGAAATGGGTAGTGTGAATTTAATTATTCCATATTTAGTACAATTTGTTCACATGAATGGTGGAATGTCTGGACTCTCACATGAAAGTGTGTTATACATGTACATACCTCAAGCATGAGGAACAAACATGGTTGCAATTAAGATATAACCAAAGAAATTTCGTGACAATTATTGAATCTAAGTAGGCCCCTACCTAACAAAATTAACTTAATAAAAAAGGCCTTCCTGGCGTAAATTGTTTTCTTTTGAGAGAGAATGGTATTTTCTGAGTTAAGAATTTCCTGTATAAAGATAGGTTGTTCAAGGAGGCTTTGTTTTTGCCGCTGTTGTGTGCATCAAGTGTATGGAAACATGATATATGCACCCAGAGCCCTGATCTACAGCTGTATAAAACTCAACATCTGGCATTGGCGGCATGTTTAAAGGGTCTTAATTTATTTTCTTTGGGTAGAATTTAACTAGATAAAGTAACTTTGATCATGATGTGAAAATTTGAGCACGTACTTCTCGTTTTTTTTGTACTTCTTGAATATTGACTATATATCACACTGGGATATAATTTAAACAAAAACATTACATGTGTAATTATGTCTAAATTTTTCTTGTCATTTCAAATCTTGATCCATTTTGATTCCTTGATTAAGGGATACAGAATCACTGCAACGAAGTTTTATTATTCAATCTGTTTCCTTTAGTTAAATAATTGTAAAATTAAATCGGCGATCGTTAATTATTTTTGGAATGAAGGCGCATTAGGAGACTGTTACCAACAAGTTCTGAGCTGACCTACTTTTGATGAAAATTTCTGGTGATTTTTGATGAAAATCACTGGCGATTCTGACTTGGGCGGTGCCCATCTTAATATAGGCAGGATTTCAACTGGGGGTGGGGATTTCCAAGAGTTCAGTTCGCGTTCGAGTCCTAATGCCTACTCTACTTCGTAGGTCCTGTGACTTTAGTCACACTGCTCATGTCTAGCAGTTGAAATAATTAAACTAGGTAAGAATTTACGAAATTAAAGACTGAAATACTACAGAACATGTCATGGTTCCACGATTTATCGGTTTTGAGATTCTGCCGCATCATAATCTCGCGGCCAATCGAAACTGCCAGCTTTTCTACATTATATAATTATTTTATTCTTATGTGCACAAAGTTTTCTGGAACCTTTTCACAAAATGCGAGAAGTGATTAGCAGGCGAAAATAACCCGTTTTACATTTAACATTAGAAGAGAGTAAACAGCTCAACCTGGAGGGCTCAGAAATATATAGATTAACTTTGATATACCGGAAAAGTATATTTTGAAAGTAAAACGATCTACAGATACAAATCTGACATCGACTTCCGTGGATAATTTTGGTGGATCTAACAAAAGTACAATGTTTCTAAACATTTCTAACATATGCGTCTATCGAGTGAAGAGGAGGATTATAAGTGATGAGATCAGCATAGGCTTCTCAATTTATATCGATCACTTTTTCGTTCTAAGCGTGATTATGGCTGTATTGGTTACAACAGTGCAAGCAAGCTAGATCATATTCTCCAAGGCAAGACTTTGCCTCGGAGACATTAAAGATTATATGTCGAAGCACATGAATCTCCTTTAGAACTTCGAAGAATTAAACTAGGACTGCAATATATCACAAAATTGCGATCTAATCGCTCAAATCCTGCATATAACTGTGTTTTCAACCACCAATACGTGGGTTTGTATTTAAAGAAACCCTCCACTATTCCACCTCTTGGAATTCGTATGAATCCACACACTGTAGCAGCTGGTATTAAGCTTAGTCAAATTTTACCTAAAAAGCTCTTACCAGTTTCACTATGACAGTTAGCCAGACCAGAGGTAGATATTACAATGAATCTTAAAATCTATACAGTCGATCAGAATATATTTTACACCCTCTATCTGTGCTTATGTGGGAAAGCGGTTTCAATCTATGGGATAATGTAGATAATAACAAACGTCATGAGTTCCAATAAAACTGTAGGATATACTCATCAGGCGATGTAGGATCGGCCATACAAGATTAACTTACGAATATTTACCAGAAAAAGGGTAACAGGCCCAAGGTGTATTCCATGGCACGATGATCTCTCAGTGAAATATATTCTGATCGACTCTATAGATTTTAAGAGATAAGCAGCTAGTTATTTGAGAGAAATCGGTTTGTATGTACATGTTTTTGGTGTGTTGTGTTGATTACTTCTGGATTACTGGATTGACGACTTGTTTTTGTTAGAATACTTAGAATTTTGATTGATCGTCGCTATATAGCTGAAATATTGCTGAACGAGACATTAAACCTTAACTCTGTCCCTCTCTGTGTCTCCTGGAAATGCGGCGGATGGAACGTAGTAGTACGAGCTGGAGGTGGACTATGCGGTGGGATATGGTATATTGGGTGATCCGGTAGGAAAAGGAAAGAAATTTCACCGTTAAACTTGCGCTTACAGGAAAACATTAAGCATATTTTGCAGAGTTTTACTTACAAGTGAAACGTATCCCCTGAAATAATTAATTGGCACCTTCTTCGACAACTTCTATGATGCCGTGTTTTCACGAATGGTCAATGGTCTGAATTTTCTGTGCTTTTAGGGGAAATTTATCCCAGTTGAGATGTCTTGGTGAAAGTGTTATCTGGAGGGTGATAATCTCGGGAATACTGAGATATGATAAATCTGTAATTAATTTGAAGGATGGTATTTGATGTAGAAGCCTCTTATTTAATGGTATAAGCTCCAGGCAACTGAGATGTTATAAACATACGTTACGCTCCGTAAAGTCTGTTTTGCTCCGTTCGCAATGAAATCTACTTCGCAATCAAGTGGGACCTCAACACATACATAATACACCAATGCTGGCAGTTATTGTCTAACGCATTTCTCCCCTGGGAACGAAGCACGATACAAACAACATTCCGCACTCGTTGATTATGTCAATTCTGGCATAGTTTGCTCTGTATATTATCGAATGTTTCTACACTAGTTTTTAATTGTTCGCTAATGCATACTGTACAGTAAAATATGATTATCTGTATTTTATTTTGTGAAATTCGTACCCTGTTTTATTGGTTTAACTTGCAGTTGCAATTTCGTCTCTGTTATTTTGAGTATTTCTGGTGTTTGAAGCTGGTATTATTCCAGGTTTCTTGTGTAGTATTTTTGTGAACGTTTTTGGCATCTGTGCATAGTGAAATTTTGAGTTGATTCGTCAGATCTAGGGCTGCTGCTAAGGCAATGATTAGGCGATGTAGAATCGGCCATACACGATTAACTCGCGAACATTTACTAAAAAAGAACCAGTCCCAAGGTGTATTCCATGCCACGAAGATCTCACAGTAAAACATATTTTTATCGACGGTATAGATTTTAAGATTATAAGAGGTACTTTTCGAGCGACTACTTTGGAAGATCTTTTTAGTCGGGTGAGGGAGGATTGCATCTTGGATTATTTGAGAGAAATCCGGCTGTTACATAAGTTTTAATGTGTATGTTTTAATGCGTTGGATTACTAAATCAGTGACTTGATTACTTAGAATTTTGTTTGATCGTCGCTATATAGCTGAAATATTGCTAAACGCAACATTAAACCTTAATTCTCTCTCTCTCTCTCTCTCTTTGACATACATGTGTGGCTGAAGACGAGCAGTGATCGACTATATATCATCAAAAAAAACAAGAACTTGTGATTCAAAATAATTGTTTATTTATTACTGGTACATGTGCCACTTACTACAGCAGCTACACTGTGGCCTACATGTACTGTATTCTGTGTTTGACATTAAATTCTGACCTGCAGTTTCAAGGAAATCTATTCAGAATCAAAGAAAATCTCCAATACCTTGCATTTTATACTAGATAGATTTCTTTGATCTGATGGCATTAGGGGGCAAATTAAGCCCTCGTGTAGCCCCACATTAAAATTCAGCAATGACATTGGTCATTTCCTTACCCCCAGCTTGTCTTTGTCTTGTTACCATATGAAAACATAACAGGGCTGCATCTTGAGCCAATTTATTTCCGGAAAACCTATGGGCGCCCAAAAACTCAGTGTTTTTGTTCAGTTTGAAAGGATTTCTGAAGGAAATACTCATAGAAAAGGCCTTTGGGAGCCTCAATATCAATCCGATTGCATAGCTGGGTACCAGTATTGAATTTCATGCTAATAAACCTCGATTTTGTGATTGATCACAGGCTCTTTGCGCAGAAATTCACTAACGAAAATTGGACCTTTAATAATGAATTACGAAGGGGATCGGAACCTGCAAAATATCCCTGGATACAGCCCTGTATAAGCAAGAAATCTATATCTTCTTCGGGATAAATTTGCACAAATCATGTTCAGATGATGTGGAAAATTTCACTGCTCAGAGAAAAATCGTCCCCGATATGTAGCTGAAAATCTCCTTCCCTCTCAATCAATGTGAGACGGACAGTCATAGTTCAACTAGCTGATCAGTCAGTGCCGGTGTCAGTGGCACAGTCACGGCTGGTCTGCAAGCCGCCCGATTTATTAGTTTCCTACACATTATTCCGTTTGAGGAAACGATCCATTTCAAAAGTTAAAGAAGTCGATTTTCTTTCAGAGATATGATTGCTGGTCTCTTCCATTGCTTCCCGCCACGAACATAAACACACAAGAAATGATGACGTGGACAATAAGCTAGCAATATCGGAAACCCTCAATTTTCCCAAGATATATAAGCAATAAACGGGCATTCGAGGGGACCCGACAGTCACAGAGATCACATGCTTGGACAACTTACCTCCCTTGATGTTCTTCACACAGATATCGTAATAAAGTTGAGAACGAATGTCGCCGAAACATTACGTTTATTTCTTAGTTGAATTTCGGTGTTTTCTTGATTTCTTGAACATCGTAATGAATATAAGGGCACTGATAAAACAGAAGTTTTTTCTACCTGACACTTGTGACAGGTAGTTTTTTGTTCTACCTGTCACAAGGAAATATCACCTCTCGACGACAGGTGGACAGGCGGACTTTTCGACCCCTGCAGTCATGCAGTGTCAGAGTCTGTAGTTAATCCTCTAGTGTTAGTGCCAGCTGTGGCCCCTGGCAGCTCAAGTGACTCGTTATCTCCTGGACCTTCATCCTCTGATGGCGCCTCTGGGAACGCCGGGCAATTTCTCGAGTCAGAGTCTGCAGTGACTCCGCTTGTGTCAGCTGTGGCCTCTGGCACCTCAAGGGACTCTGTATGCAATGGGCCAGCATTTCCTGGTGATACTATTTGGGATACAGAGCCATTTGAAGTGTCAGAGTATTCAGTGACAACTACAGCGTCTAGTTCTACTGTGTCAGCTGTGGCACAATGCCCTGGTGCTCCAATGAGTGCAGCCATACCATCAGTCCCTATGACCACATTAGTGGCTCGCGTCACTGCACTTACAGTGAAATATGTACACCCTGGGTCAGCAGGGTTACCGACTTTTGACAACGGATAACCAGTGGTAGTACCAGAGGCGGCAGCAGAATTCATAAGAAATGTTACCACCTTGTCTCGTATAAACTTCCAGAGGGGTAAAACTAGAGAAAGGAGAAACTTTAATGAAATTTTGAAGGAGTGCGATAAAAATCTATTCTGCAGATCTCATGTCCCGTCCAAACTAATAAGCAACACGTCAAACTTGGCACCCCGCAACGAAATAGTTCAATATCGCATCGATCCCATGTTAGCCAATACAACAAAACTACAAAGCTCCTCTCATGGGAATTTTGCTTGGCAAATTTGCCGACTATTTTCACCGAAGAGCCATTGTATTTCGAATTGCCATTGTAATCGCCATTGTATGCCGAATATTTTCACCAAAGCCATAATTTGGGAGGAATAGAGAAACAAAATCTCCACGGCGAAGACATGCCATACTGCATGCAATTTATGATTGTTTTGATCCCTCTGATCAACCCAGTGCATTAAGGCAGGGTGTGAATGTCATCAATCATATTCGCAATTTAGAATGTAAAGGACAAGGGTCCTTTAGCTAGATGTTAGTATTTCTGGTATAATTTCTGCTATTTTCTCATAATGACATCCAAAACTTTAACATTTCAGATTAACTTGTCCTTTGTAGACCGACAGCTGGACATCGTTGTGACCCAAATTCCACAGCTACGCTGCGGCTCGATAAAGCTCTTACATTCAATTGCTTAACCCAACTTTCTGCGCTATCTCCGGAACGACAAAAAATGGAGAGCTGAAACTCCGTGACTTTATAGTTTATCATATTGGGGTCATTTTGACCCCGAGCAGACGATCATGAGAAAATTCAAGATGGCGGCCACGTGGGGTCCCAGAAACATGAGAAAATTCAAGATGGCGACCACGTGGGGTCCCAGAAATGGGATGTTTTTGTCATATTTCTTCAAAATTTCTGCTTTTCCACGATGAAAAGCGGGCAAAAACTATTTTATTTGACATCACATTAATATTTACTAATTCATCACGCAGTTTTTGCATAAATAAAAAATTCGGAAAATCTGACTGAAAAATCGAGCAAACAAAATGCCGTTTTTTTGAAAATGACGTCATCAAAGCGGCCATCTTGGATTTTTTTTTTACATTTTCTGGAAGAGCTTGACCCAAGGGTATAGTGTGGTAAGTTTCAGCCCCCAAGCTCAAGGGGTAAAAAAATCTTTTACAATTGAAGACTGATTAAACAAACCGAACCGAACTCCATATAAATGAAGAAAAGCATTGCCATTTGAAAAGAAAACATTTTGGCCTCCGACTATTGGCAAAATCAAAACAAACTTATAATTGTAAACCTGTAATATGGTTTTGAAATATGTTATAATACTGTGTTGTTACACTGTTAAAACTATATGGTCGCTCCGACCATATAATCTGTGGTCGAAGGGTATCCGACCAAGAGAAAGCTGGTCGGATATACTTGGTCGAAAAAAAAGCGGATTGGGGCCAGATAATAATACTTGGTCGGTCACGTCTACACCAAACATTTCAAAAATATTTTCAAATTAACCCCAAATATAGGGTGGGGGATAAGTTCACGGGGGGAAATATCCACTGCGAGATAAGTCCATTGGGGGAAATGTTCACTGGGGGGAAGTGTTAACTGCGGGATAAGTTCATTGAGAGAAATGTTCGCCGGGGGAAATGTCCACTGCGTGATGTCCATTGGGGGAAATGTCCACTGGGAAAATGTTCACTGGGGGAAATGTCCACTGGGGGAAATGTTCATTGGGGAAATGTCCACTGGGGGAAATGTTCACTGGGGGTAATGTTCACTGGGGGAAATGTCCACCGCGGGATGTCCACAGGGGAAAATGTTCACTAGGGGAAATGTCCACTGGGGGAAATGTCCAATGGATTCGACTTTCACAATACCAACTATCCAGGTTTTATCTTCTGGCTGTACAATTTACTCAATTACATTCTCAAACATTGGCAACAACAAATTTAGTATAACCTTTGCAGTGTAGTCAGCAATCCCTCACTTATATTATATCCCAGCTCTACTATTCAGGCTATAATGGTTTATTCGTGGTGTCTATAGGCAATGTAATACAGAGAAACACCTCTCAGACCCAGTGAGTACAGTGACATGGAAAAAAACTTTGTGTCTTCAAATTGTCAGTTCAACATTTGGCTGACACCCCTGATAATAACTCACTCACTCGCCAATTATTGGAGAGTCACTTTAATAACCGGATGGTCCACCACTTTCAAGAATTACCATAGGTATAACTTTGTGGATGTGGGAAATAAATTTCACACAGTCCACTGGTTTCATTGACTCCCAGTACGCACGTATTCCATCCACGAGACCCTGCTTAGTGATGGACTTAACAACACGTTGTAAGTGGTGTTTCATGACACCCGAAAGGTTCTCTAGGTGTTCCAAGTCGGGAAGCTGCGTTGGCGTGACAGAATGAGTAATTTTTTGTTCCTTCATCCAGGTTTTAGTAGTAGATTCGACATATGTTTGAGATCATTGTCCTGCAAAAAAACGTAATACAAATACAATCCTATTACTGAGTATAACCATTAATGATCGGTTTGTTACATAAGTTTTAACGTGTGTATGTTTTAATGCGTTGGATTACTAAGTTATTGGCTTGAGTACTTAGAATTTTGTTTGATCGTCGCTATATAGCTGAAATATTGCTGAACGCGACGTTAAACCTTATTCCCTCTCTCTCTCTCTCCCTCTCTCTCTCTCCACTGCAACTACATTTAAATTGGCGTGTCACTGGAGGTGGTTTGATAAAAGTACCTATCAATTCATTAATTGAAATTTTCATTATTTATTTGAAATTATATAGTGTATAGTCGGCAAATATTAATATTTTATTTCCCAATACAGGCCCTATTTTTCATCTGACTCGAATATTTCGAAGACATTTTATCTCTTGGATTAACATCAAAGTTACATGTAACGATTCTCATACATACAGCTGGAACTCTTCCATGAGCAACGCTATTGGCCATGACATGAATAAAAATGACCCAAGATGCTCACAACTCAACTGTATAGATTTTAAGATTGTAAGAGATTCTTTTTTATCGAGCGAGTACTTCGAAGGATCTTTTTAGTCGGGTGAGGGACGACTGTGTCTTTGGTTATTTGAGAGAAATCGGTTTGTTGCATAAGTTTTAATGTGTATATGTTTTAATGTGTTGGATTACTACATTACTGGCTGGAGTACCTAGAATTTTGTTTGATCGTCGCTATATAGCTGAAATATTGCTGAACGCGACGTTAAACCTTAATTCTCTCTCTCTCTCTCTCCCTCTCTCTCTCTCTCTCCACTGCAACTACATTTAAACTGGAGGTAGTTTGATAAAAGTACCTATCAATTTATTAATTGAAATTTTCATGATTTATTTGAAACTATATACGTTCAACTAACATCACATATCCCACAGGCCAGAATTTCCCCAGTGATATGCAGTGAAACTTACTGGACTAGCCTGAATCCTCCGGGAAAGATTGTATTGGTGAATGACTTCAGATTCCGTTGCAGAATCCCTTGATATCCTGGTGACTTCATGTTTTTACCAAAGATACATATTGGTGAACGCCCTCTGTATGAGATTCCAGTCCATACGTGTACCTACAATATAGAACATAGTTGTTTTGCTATGGGCAAGTCCTTCGAAATACACCGCAAAACTGCAAAATGTATACCTCAGACAGTATTTACATTTTATCCCACAACATTAATTGGGCTTAGAGGTATTGTTATCATCCTATCTGAAAGTCTGTCTCTCTGTCTGCATGCATGTCTGGCTGTTCCCATTTCGTTTCAAGCCCATATATTGCAAAAATACATGGATTGTTGTTCCTTGCTATTTCAATGGACCAGACGATGTAGAATCTCACGTATTAACTCACGTATTAACTCACGTATACATTTTTTTTTTAATTTTTTTTTTATTGCATATAAATAATATAATTGTACAGTAGATCATATAAACATCTTATTTACTTCCTTATTCGCACATTCACACAGGTCCTTATATCATTCTTGGATATTGCAAAACATCATTTTAAAAGCATAATGTGATCATCAACACGCTGATTTAGCCAGATTTCAATATAGTATGAAACAGAGCCCATTTTTTGTTGAATTTATCCATCCTTAATTCTTTTTGTGCTATGTATTTTTCATTGGAGAATTGGTCTATAAATATGTTTAGGAGCGATTTGAAATTGAGTTCCATTTTTGAGAATTTATGTGTGTAAATATATCTTTTTGTCAAAAACTCACGTATATTTACTAAAATAAGAGCCAGTCCCAAGGTGTATTCCATGCCACGAAGATCTCCGATATTGCTGAATGCGACGTTAAACCTTATTTCTCTCTCTCTCTCTAATTCTCTCTCTCTCTCTCTCTCTCTCTCTCTCTCTCCCATTTTCGAACATATTTGGTGCTTTTTCTTCCGGAGCTCTGGTAGGCTCGCTTAAAACGGCCGCCATGTTGTTTTCGCTCCACTTAGGTTGAAAGATTTCAGGTGAGCAGATTGAGGGAAAACAGCAATATTCGATACCTTTAGCCACTAAAAATAATGACTTTATGACTGTTAAGGTAATGACTATATGAATTATGAATATGGCTGTATTTCAAAACTACTACATCAGCTGAGAATAACATAAACCAACATAGACCAACACACACTACAAACGCTTTCAGAAGCTCAGTCAACCAACTTCAACAGCTACAAGCAACAGAAATTCGAAAACACACAGTAACTACAGACATAGGCCTACAAACTAATCTGAACTATCAGTAAACCTGAACACAATAAAAAATATTGTCGACAAGCTCTTACAAGACTAAGAATATGCGCTCACAATATCGAAATCGAAAAAGTCCACTTGAAAGACACTACTAAATAGACCGTATTTGCAAGATGTGAAAATATGACATTGAAGATGAAAGCCACGCCACTAAACAATTCCGGAGTGCAACCCTTTAACTGCCCTACACCGACGGAAATTTGATCACATAATGGTGTGAGACGGCTGTTTCAATCTTTATGGGATGCTGTGAATCATAACAAACTTCATGAGTTAAAAAAAACTGTAGTCTATACTCATCTGAACAGCCAGAAACGTTTCGATCAAACCATGATCAGGCGATGTAGAATCGGCCATACACGATTAACTCACGACCATTTACGAAAAAAGAGCCAGTCCCAAGATGTGTTCTATGCCATGATGATCTCATGGTGAAACATATTCTTATCGAATGCATAGATTTTAAGATTGTAAGAGATGCTTTTTTATCGAGCGACTTCTTTGGAAGATCTTTTTAGTCGGGTGAGGGAGGGATTGCATCTTGGGTTATTTGAGAGAAATCGGTTTGTTACATAAGTTTTAATGTGTGTATGTTTTAATGCGTTGGATTACTAAGTTAGTGACATGAATACTTAGAATTTTGTTTGATCGTCGCTATATTGTTGAACGCGACATTAAACCTTAATTCTCTCTCTCTCATAATGGTGGCACAGAGAGCAAAAGAACTCTCCAGACCCCCTGCCAGAGGTGAAACATAAATATACACAACCAACTATCGCATCTATATACTTAGCTTCGTCTTCGATCTTGTGACACACTGATTTATGTTATATCCGAGTAAATATGACCAGTGTACAAATTTAAATACGGTACCGTCCCTTCGTTTCATTACTTAGGGACAGTTCATTTTTTACCAAGGGTGTGGGACGGGAGGATAAAGGAGGGAGGAGGACTCAAATTTTTTCCAATGAGCTGGATGGGGGATCAAAATATTCGAATTTGCTTTTTAGGGGGGGGGGAGGGGGCAAAATTTCTAGTCATTATTTCGCAAAGCAAACATTTCCTGTAATATGTATAAGTAATCACAATGAAGAATTAAAACCCTGATTCAGCTATAAACTTCAATAAACATCTGGGCAGCTTTATTTATAATTTGCCTGTTCTTTATATCTATCAAGCAGCCATCTATTATTACACAATACTTGCCCATCAGGACTGGTAAGCTCAGTACATTAACCATGGTGTCATGCTAATAAACAAGTAGATAACGGGTAAGGATGGAGACTGTGAATGTACATGCAGTCAAATGTTTACTTGTGTGACATCAACAATTACATCAACTAAAGTTACGTCTGTGTGAATACACACACCCAGGTGTATGTGTACATGTATGTTCACTGTGCATTCAAATGTGAAAAACAACACCAGTGGTTCAAACTATTATATAAATCATACATACTTGAATGTTTCTTTAACCCACATTTAATATACTGTAATCACCATCATGCAATGACAGGGATCTCTGAACACATCAAGCAGAAACGGCTTGAATACGCAATGAGCTCATGATTTGTGCATGATTGCATTCTGAAGCATTACAGCGTTTGTGGTTCATTGAATGAATCTTTCGTGAGATTAAATAACAATATATATACACGTGTACAATGTATTAAACAATGTGGATCACACAAATAAAATGAAATATGCTTAACCTACATCTGTCAGAAATATATCATAATTTTGAGAAAGCAAATAACAGACTGCAGTGCGATGTAAAAGTTAAAACACTGCAAATTTGATGAAATATCAACAGTACATTTCCACCTTACTCCTACATGCATATTAAAATTTAGTATCCACTCAGTCACTTTCAGATTCTTCACTTGATGACACCTAGCTGTATTCTTCTGGAAGCAGCTGTGCTAGCAATGCATTGACGTTCTGATATTTGAGCAATTGGGAGGGGGGGGGGACCGAAATTTTTCGTGGGGGGGGGACCATAATTTTTACACATTCAGCGTGGGGATGACAAATCATTTTTGTGGCCCGCTGACCCACCTCCCCCTGGTAAAAAATGAACCGTCCCTTATCATCATGCGTGTTATATGTAGAGTCAATATTGTGCTGTCTGAAATGTTTGGAGTTGCCTCCCACTGTCCTTTGTAGGTCTATGTATACGAAGGTTGCAATAAGTATATCGAATCATATCGTTATCGGTGGTTATCCGTCATTCTAACCTTCTGTGTTGTGCGTGTCGTGTGCAAATACATGTTGTAAATAGGGTAAACTTTCACATAGCAACAGGTTCTGCAAGAATACAAAATACTGCCTCGTGAAACAGCTCATCACGGTTGAGGGAGAGTGCGTTTACCTCCCCCCGCAATAACACAGTAACATTCTTTCCGTGATACACTGAATGAGCGCAAAGGCACTCGATATCTGAACCATTCCATTTTCCAGCCCTAAACTGCCCGCTAGTCTGTATGAGAAAAAATATATAATATAACTTCGTTCTTCTTAGCCCTTCGCCCACAAATGCAGACAAACGCGAGCCTGCTCGTGTTGGAAATGTCACTGTCCCGGTACTGTATCCATGGCAAGCACGTGACATGTAGGTCAACTTCTATACACGCTGGGGAATACCACCTCCAGCTCATTAGTTCTCATATTTCTGTGGTTAATCTTGGGCAAGAAATATGTATAAAAAATCAATAAAATATTTTATTTCTCTACACTGAAAGAATCACTTGTTGTTTTGCACGATATATTTTTATGGCAAGCCAAGCAACACTGCTTGTATTTGCGGCGGGGGTAAAATGTACCCGCCGCGCTCAGAGAGAATCAGTTTTGCGCATTTGTTGATTATTTCTACATTCAAATATATCTCCTGGTTAGAATTGGATTCAAAACCTTCGTATCGGCATTTGTTGTGTAATAATTTACCGCTGGGACGTCTTTCATCCCTCGTCAAAACCCCTCGATTGCTGCGCAATCTCGGGGTTTTGACTCGGGATGAAAGACGTCCCAGCGGTAAATTATTACACAACAAATACCTCTATGTCGGTTGTGAACCCTTAAATAGATCCTAAATTTCGAATTGTTTGAGGAGTCTACCGCGCGCTGGGGGAGGGATTGAGGCGAGTTGACGGCGGTCGTAAACTTGCTCTCAATAAACACCCAAGAATCTGACTCCGATTTTACAAGTTTTAAATGAAATCCGTAACCCTCCATGGTCGCAGGTAAATAATACACAAAACAAATAAAAAAAATAAAATAGAAATCACAAATGCATCAGTTTAGAATACATTCGTTTAAATAATTATTGCTGTTTTTGCTTCTTTTAACGGTTTAATATATTATTTCTTTATATATTATATTCTTTATATATTATTAGCTATACGTCGCCCTTCCAGGGTAATACGGGATTCGATTTGGTTTCTCTCGCCAAATATGGCGAGAGAAACCAAATCGAATCCCGTATTACCCCGGAAGGGCGATGTATAACGAATTTATCATATCTCAGAGCATTAAGAATCACTTTGGACTTCAAGGCCGACATAATGGAACGGACTTCGATCGGACTTGCACTGGTTTCAGAACGATCCACAGCATGCACCGGAAAAAATGAACACAAAGACAAATGTATCATTTTTACAATCCTCATCTTTAAAACGTACTAAGGGAGGAGCAAAGATAACGATAACATATACTGTAATCCGTGAACAATGAACCCGGTTTCCGTGTGAAATACCGGTGGGCTTCGGTGATAAAGAATGAACAATCTAACTTCAAATTCAGCTTCATCTCTTATGTTCTATTCTGAAAATCAGAAACGTATAAAATACTGGAACATTAAGCTTAATCTCAATTTCATATTTAATAGCCATCGACGAGTATAATATCTAGATTAAATACCTTTTGTTAATAAATACATCGAAAGACCCGTTCCGGATTCACATCTGTTGCGTGGATATGTAAGTTTCAAATACACGTGTGAACTGTTACATTTCCATTCTGTCTATAATTCAACACCGTGTCACTCGACAGTGTCACTTGTGTCATGTTTCCATAACATCACACAGGAGAAGGACCAACATGAACTGACTTAAATTTACAGTTCGAGAGAAAAATCGGAAAAATCAAACTGTCCTGCACAATTTGGCAGAAGTATAGGTATTTGCTTCATTTTCGCACGTTCATGTTGATTGCATTTATTGTGCAGTTATTGAACATTGGCGCTGGAGGATTTGCGGCGACCAGGATAGCTGTGGGAATGTCACACGATGTGGGCGGGACAGCGGTGCTGTCGAATTCACAAAACAGCTGATTAAGATCCAAATCAAAGTCGTCGGCATGGCCTTCTGCTCGTACATCCTGGGTGTGTAACACGGCCGACGTGGCATCATTTAACGTGGGTGCAGGGTACTGAGAAGATGATGTCACAGTTTCTGCAGGATGGGGTTTGACAAGAACATTTACTGGAAGTGTATGCGTACCGGTATTCGTCTTTCGGGTTGAACCCATCGTGTCAGGAAAGGCTACTGACGCAACCGTGTGGCCCATTTGCAGTTTCTCGCCATCACTTACTCGCTGGTAAACCGACAGCGACGAGACAGATCTGTGACCTGTGACAGCCATTATTTGAGATGCTGAATAGTTGTTTCTACCAAGGATGGTGATGCCGGTTGCTCGTATACTGTGGTTAGTGTATGATTCAGAAAGTTTCAGACGAGTGCCCAGGTTGGTCATGAAGGCTGCCAAGCGGTGTTTCCCAATAGGTTTGTTATAATACCAAACTTTATCGTCGTCGAGGAAACTATCAACCGGGTACTGCCACAAGCGATCACATTTCGGATGAAGTTTGGAGATATAACTTTCGAATGAAGCAACAGGACAGAACGGGGAACCTTCTTCTTCAGGCATGAATCCGGTAACACCCTCTTTTTGCTGGGCCCGGCGATTTTTTGTGAGTTCATCCTCCTTTTTTTCACACACCTCTGCCCAGTTTTCGGGTCCCGCTTGATGATGAATGTGTTTTTTGTCATCTTTTCCATATTCTCCACTCCCCTTCTAAAGAAGAACAGACGTACATCGAACTGAACTTTATTTGCAAGCCCAGTTGGGGTTTTTGGGGACATGAGAACAGACTTGTAGAGTTTACAACGATCGGACTCGTTTATGGGCTCATAATGATCGGTGTCGCCTTTTCCAGATGCCTTCAACTCTGCAAGTGCGGTTTTGAAGCACTCGTTGGCTTCATTAAACTCCGAATTTCTAATCAAATCAAAAGTTTTCAAATACGGTGGGGCCTTCAGGTAACGATTCAGAGAATGTCGAAAGTTTTCGAGAGTGGATGTTTTGTACAATTCTCCGTCTTGTTTTCGGGCATCCAAATAAAAATGACTGCTAACCTCTCGGCCGAGAATCCTTCGAATTCTTCACTCTGTCCCTTCTCTTTCAGGTAATACTTCAAAGTTCTGGCGGACGCTTTGTTCGATTTTTTTGTGTTGCTGGGAATAATATTAGCCCGCTTTTCAACAACTTCATCGTCCGTGTGAGACCGCGAAACGTTTGCCTGATTCAGCCATTTTGTTTAGCAGACGATGGAATCTAGTGAACACCTGTTCGTTGCCCTTGGCGACGGGGGTATACGATATATATTCGACGAGCAAGTTGACAATACAGCATCACACATGAGGTCTGTCAGCCAATCAAAAGTTTACATGCTTCTCTGAGATATGATAATATTTAATATATTATAGGTTGCAATAAGTATATCGAATCGTATCCTTATCGGTGGTTATCCGTCAATAGATCCTAAATTTTGAATTGTTTGAGGAGTCTACCGCGCGCTGGGGGAGGGATTGAGGCGAGTTGACGGCGGTCGTAAACTTGTTCTCAATAAAAACCCAAGCATCTGACTCCGATTTTACAAGTTTTAAATGAAATAATGAGCCTGCAACGGCTGCCTTACAATCCGTAACCGTCCATGGTCGCAGGTAAATATTGCACCTTTTAGATCGGCAACGATTTGGAATACACAAAACAAATAAAAAAATAAAATAGAAATCACAAATGCATCAGTTTAGAATACATTCGTTTAAATAATTATTGTTGTTCTTGCTTCTTTTAACGGTTTAATATATTATTTTTGTATCATAAATTGTCAAATAATTAAAATGCACATATAATATAAAAAAATGGCACATGCTGAAATGTCTCTTTGATACAGCCGCTGAAGTAGGCCCTATGGGTTGGCGAATGCCCTCATGTAGGCTAGGTATGAAGCAAACGCAAACCTATATACTCCTTTAATAATTTATAGCTATGATCAATCCTCAAATATGCCAGAGGAGTACAAAGTTGTCTTACTCAACTTTAGTGCCTTCTTACATATTCAAAACGTTAGCTCTTCCATTAAGGTTACATGTAACTTCAGAAAGTTCCTCGAGAAACGTTTTTCGAAAAGTAACTAATATTGAAAATGTAATGAAGTATGGGACTACACATGTCTGCTTACCTTGTATGGGTGTTTCGGTTTAGCCTTTCGTGGCTTCTCCAAAGTATCCTTCTTATAAAAAAAATGCGTCCGTTACTATTTATTGCCACGGAGGTTTCATCATGGAAAACGACATCATGAAAAGAATCTTTGATTTTATAAACAGTACAAGACCACCTCAGTCGTTTGCCCATATTTCGGTGTCTGATGAGATGACAATATGTTATGTGTTGGCATGTCCACCCTAGCTTGCGCCGAATATTATTGACAGTAGTTTTAGAGACCATCAATCTTAGGTGTTTTTCAATTTTGCTGAAATTTCAGCCGCTGTCAGCTCATCGTCCTGCATTAAACAATCAACTATATCTTCATCGAATTTTTCTAAAAAAAATTCAGATTCGACTGTTTCTTTGAATCACGAACAACGCCCTCCAGCCATTTCTTCAAACCTCGGCGAACAGATCTCTCACATGTTTCTACACCATATTTCTCTTTTAAAGTCCGGTGGATTTTTGTCCTTTTCACTCCATCTTGAAACAACGTAATTATTAATAGCTTTTGATCAACACTCAATCGCCGAACCATTGTACAAATGAACAGACCAAATAGTATTTTCGCCCAACAAAGCAACCCTGGTGTGGACGGTAATATTTATTTAACAACAACAATAAAACGCGTTCCGAATACGCCAGAGGAGCAAAAAGTCTTCTTACTCAACTTCAGGGCCTTCTTGCATATTCAAAACTTTAGCTCTTACGTTAAAGTTACATACATCTTCAGAAAGTTCCTCGAGAAACGTTTTTCGAAAAGTAACTAATATTGAAAATGTCATGAAGTATGTGACTACACATGTCTGCTTACCTTGTATGGGTGTTCCGGTTTAGCCTGTCGTGGCTTCTTCTCGAAAGTATCCTTGTTATAAAAAATGCGTCCGTTACTATTTATTGCCACGGAGGTTTCATCATTGAAAACGATATCATGAAATGAATCTTTGTTTTTATAAACAGTACAAGACCACTTCAGTCTTTTGCCCATATTTCGGTGTCTGATAAGATGACAATATGTTATGTGCTGGCATTTCCACCCTAGCTTGCGCCGAATATTATTGACAGTAGTTTTAGAAACCGACAATCCTGGGGGTTTTTGCTGAAAAAAGAACCAGTCTCAAGGTGTATTCCATGCAACGAAGATCTCACGGTGAAACCTATTCTTATTGACTGTATAGATTTTAAGATTATAAGAGATAACTTTTATCGAGCAGCTATACTTTAGAAGATATTTTTAGTCGTGTAAAACAAGATTGTATTTTAGACTATTTGAAAGAGATCGTTTTGTTGTATAAATTTTAATGTGTTTTTAATGCATTAGTTTACTGAGTTATTAACTTGAATACTTAGAATTTTGTTTGATCGTCGCTATTTAGCTGAAATATTGCTGAACGCGACATTAAACCTTAATTCTCTATCTCACTCTTTTCAGTTTTGCTGAAATGTCAGCCGCTGTCAGTTCATCATCGTCCTGCATTAAGAAATCAACTATATCTTCAACGAATTTTTAAATTTGTATCTGTTTCGACTGCTTCTCTGAACCCTGAACAACGTCCTCCAGCCATTTCTTTAAAACTCTGCGAACAGATCTCTCAAATGTTTCTGCACCATACTTCTCTTATAAAGTCCGGCGGATTTTTGTCCTTTTCACTCCATCTCCATCTTGAATGTACATGCAGTCAAATGTTTACTTGTGTGATATCAACAGTTACATCATCAACTAAAGTTAAGTCTGTGTGAATACACACACCTGTGTGTATGTGTACCTGTATGTCCACTGTGCATTCAAGTGTGAAAAACAACACCAGTGGTTTAAACTATTATATAAATCATACATACTTGAATGTTTCTTTAACTCACATTTAATATACTGTAATCACCATAAGTTTTATCATGTTTATGAACAAATCATGCAATGATTGGGATCTCTGAACACATCAAGCAGAAACGGTTTGAATACGCAATGAGCCCATGATTTGTGCATGACTGCATTCTGAAGCATTTCAGCCTTTGTGGTTCATTGAATGAATCTTTCGTGAGATTAAATAACATTATATGTGCACGTGTACAATGTATTAAGGAACCGTCTCCGAAAATCGTTCGGTTTTTCGTCAAGAAATCTGTATTTTTTTCTCGATATCGAGATTTTCAAAGGTGAGAGTGAATGGAGATATTTTTTTCAGAGAACTCGAAAGATTCGCGAAGTCGGTTTTCTTTCGTTATTTTGATCGGTTTTTATTCGAAAGAAATTTCTCGAATGAAAAACGATATCGAGAATCAGTCGAGAAACTTCGAGAATTTTCCCAGTGGACAAAAAAACGATTAAAAACCGGTGGAAGTAGTGCCGCTATTGACTTCGCCTAGCCTGGTACCCTAACTTACTATCACATTGCTTACCTGTACAAGTAAGCTAGGGAACCAGGCTACATCGTTTAGCCGCGGGAATCTTTGCCAAGTCGTCAGTTTAGCGAGAACGTTACAGTACAGTTTATAATTATTGTGTCTCAACCAGCCAAGTTGTGTTTATATGTCAAATCCTTGAAGTAGTTGTGTGGGAAGGAGTCAGTCAGGCAATTCAGTTTACACTGATAGCGTACACGACAACTGTGATTGAAGAAAGAGAAATCGCTATTGTCAAATTGTCAAATAATTAAAATGCACATATAATATAAAAAAATGGCACATGCTGAAATGTCTCTTTGATACAGCCGCTGAAGTAGGCCCTATGGGTTGGCGAATGCCCTCATGTAGGCTAGGTATGAAGCAAACGCAAACCTATATACTCCTTTAATAATTTATAGCTATGATCAATCCTCAAATATGCTAGAGGAGCACAAAGTTGTCTTACTCAACTTTAGTGCCTTCTTACATATTCAAAACGTTAGCTCTTCCATTAAGGTTACATGTAACTTCAGAAAGTTCCTCGAGAAACGTTTTTCGAAAAGTAACTAATATTGAAAATAATGAAGTATGGGACTACACATGTCTGCTTACCTTGTATGGGTGTTTCGGTTTAGCCTTTCGTGGCTTCTCCAAAGTATCCTTCTTATAAAAAAAATGCGTCCGTTACTATTTATTGCCACGGAGGTTTCATCATGGAAAACGACATCATGAAAAGAATCTTTGATTTTATAAACAGTACAAGACCACCTCAGTCGTTTGCCCATATTTCGGTGTCTGATGAGATGACAATATGTTATGTGTTGGCATGTCCACCCTAGCTTGCGCCGAATATTATTGACAGTAGTTTTAGAAACCATCAATCTTAGGTGTTTTTCAATTTTGCTGAAATTTCAGCCGCTGTCAGCTCATCGTCCTGCATTAAACAGTCAACTATATCTTCATCGAATTTTCTAAAAAAAAATCAGTTTCGACTGTTTCTTTGAATCACGAACAACGCCCTCCAGCCATTTCTTCAAACCTCGGCGAACAGATCTCTCACATGTTTCTACACCATATTTCTCTTTTAAAGTCCGGTGGATTTTTGTCCTTTTCACTCCATCTTGAAACAACGTAATTATTAATAGCTTTTGATCAACACTCAATCGCCGAACCATTGTACAAATGAACAGACCAAATAGTATTTTCGCCCAACAAAGCAACCCTGGTGTGGACGGTGATATTTATTTAACAACAACAATAAAACGCGTTCCGAATACGCCAGAGGAGCACAAAGTCGTCTTACTCAACTTCATGGCCTTCTTGCATATTCAAAACTTTAGCTCTTACGTTAAAGTTACATACATCTTCAGAAAGTTCCTGGAGAAACGTTTTTCGAAAAGTAACTAATATTGAAAATGTCATGAAGTATGTGACTACACATGTCTGCTTACCTTGTATGGGTGTTCCGGTTTAGCCTGTCGTGGCTTCTTCTCGAAAGTATCCTTGTTATAAAAAATGCGTCCGTTACTATTTATTGCCACGGAAGTTTCATCATTGAAAACGATATCATGAAAAGAATCTTTGTTTTTATAAACAGTACAAGACCACTTCAGTCTTTTGCCCATATTTCGGTGTCTGATAAGATGACAATATGTTATGTGCTGGCATTTCCACCCTAGCTTGCGCCGAATATTATTGACAGTAGTTTTAGAAACCGACAATCCTAGGGGTTTTTGCTGAAAAAAGAACCAGTCTCAAGGTGTATTCCATGCAACGAAGATCTCACGGTGAAACCTATTCTTATTGACTGTATAGATTTTAAGATTATAAGATATAACTTTTATCGAGCAGCTATACTTTAGAAGATATTTTTAGTCGTGTAAAACAAGATTGTATTTTAGACTATTTGAAAGAGATCGTTTTGTTGTATAAATTTTAATGTGTTTTTAATGCATTAGTTTACTGAGTTATTAACTTGAATACTTAGAATTTTGTTTGATCGTCGCTATTTAGCTGAAATATTGCTGAACGCGACATTAAACCTTTTCAGTTTTGCTGAAATCTCAGCCGCTGTCAGTTCATCATCGTCCTGCATTAAGAAATCAACTATATCTTCAACGAATTTTTAAATTTGTATCTGTTTCGACTGCTTCTCTGAACCCTGAACAACGTCCTCCAGCCATTTCTTTAAAACTCTGCGAACAGATCTCTCAAATGTTTCTGCACCATACTTCTCTTATAAAGTCCGGCGGATTTTTGTCCTTTTCACTCCATCTCCATCTTGAATGTACATGCAGTCAAATGTTTACTTGTGTGATATCAACAGTTACTTCACCAACTAAAGTTAAGTCTGTGTGAATACACACACCTGTGTGTATGTGTACCTGTATGTCCACTGTGCATTCAAGTGTGAAAAACAACACCAGTGGTTTAAACTATTATATAAATCATACATACTTGAATGTTTCTTTAACTCACATTTAATATACTGTAATCACCATAAGTTTTATCATGTTTATGAACAAATCATGCAATGATTGGGATCTCTGAACACATCAAGCAGAAACGGTTTGAATACGCAATGAGCCCATGATTTGTGCATGACTGCATTCTGAAGCATTTCAGCCTTTGTGGTTCATTGAATGAATCTTTCGTGAGATTAAATAACATTATATGTGCACGTGTACAATGTATTAAGGAACCGTCTCCGAAAATCGTTCGGTTTTTCGTCAAGAAATCTGTATTTTTTTCTCGATATCGAGATTTTCAAAGGTGAGAGTGAATGGAGATATTTTTTTCAGAGAACTCGAAAGATTCGCGAAGTCGGTTTTCTTTCGTTATTTTGATCGGTTTTTATTCGAAAGAAATTTCTCGAATGAAAAACGATATCGAGAATCAGTCGAGAAACTTCGAGAATTTTCCCAGTGGACAAAAAAACGATTAAAAACCGGTGGAAGTAGTGCCGCTATTGACTTCGCCTAGCCTGGTACCCTAACTTACTATCACATTGCTTACCTGTACAAGTAAGCTAGGGAACCAGGCTACATCGTTTAGCCGCGGGAATCTTTGCCAAGTCGTCAGTTTAGCGAGAACGTTACAGTACAGTTTATAATTATTGTGTCTCAACCAGCCAAGTTGTGTTTATATGTCAACTCCTTGAAGTAGTTGTGTGGGAAGGAGTCAGTCAGGCAATTCAGTTTACACTGATAGCGTACACGACAACTGTGATTGAAGAAGAAAGAGAAATCGCTATTTGGACGACGACGACAACAACAACAACACATGGCAGCGGAAACTGTCAGTCCAGTACCCATGCAGGTTCCCTCTATGTATTAGCAAGTATAAGTATATGCCTACGGAAGAATAAAGAATGACGACGGATACAATTTTGTACAAGTACATTCTGACTGTATTTACGAGCTTTCAGGGAATTACATTGTCCATCCCCAGGTAGAGTGGCATTTTTTTTTTAATACCGGTATTTGAAAATATCGAGAAATATAGCCCACTAAACACTGAATTCATATTGTATACTCATGAAAAAGAAAGATTATAAAATAGCTTTTCATCGGTAACACAGAAGGTGCTTTCGTGTTATATAATAGCATATATGTTCATTCAAGAAATAGAATTTTTTTTTTGAAAGCAAACAATTTCTCCGAATTTTTTTTATTTAGATGTATAGGATTTATTTGCACGTTTATGCCCCAGGGCTAAAAGCAATACAATACAGACATATAAGACCATTTAAGTTATTGACGTTGGTCATTTTTGTCCAAATGCCGTAAATTGTTCGTTGAACCATAGACCAGTCATTCCGTCGTCAAATATCATGTAACGGTATGTGTTTATTCTTTATGATGTGTATGAAGTACGCATTATTCTTTCGCGGAGGATCAGAAAAGTCCGGATAGTAATCATTTATTGTCGGCAAAGTTGAACTTTCACTGTAGACTCAACTCTCTTTGTCCTTTCTACACGACTTACTGTTGTAACTTACATACGTAAAATGATTTCATTGCTGATCATTTCTTATAAATATAAAAGATAAACTGCCAGCGATAACATGTGGTTTAAATTATCGTATTACCTTAAATACTGCTATGGGTCGTACGGAGAAGTCGGATGTTCAACTTCAAGCTAATCCGAACTGATCTGCTGACGTTGAATAATTTGGCGAACTAACACTAACCAATACTAACTATATTCATCTCCTACTTAGTTCTTAAAAATAACAACGGACAAAATACGTTAGTTTTTTATTCTAAAGCGCCGGCCATAGTTCAGTTTTATTCTGACCTATACGTTATAGAACAATCACGCACAGCGGCGTAAACAGGTGTTAAAAAATTACGTCATTGTATACATTCGCCTCTCGCTGGTTTCGCGATATTCTCTCGACGCTTTCTCGATCAAAATTTGTCGACATTCTCTCGATCGAAAAAAACCCGATTGATTCTCGATGGGTCAAGAAGAACGAATAAAAACCGATATCGAGAAAATCAATCGAGAATTTTGAAAACGATTTGGGTTTTTCCATTTTATTTTCTCGACATTCTCTCGATGAATTCCCCATAGGATCGGTATTTCTTCGAGAAAACCAAAGAAAACTCGCGATTGAGGGAAAAACGATAAATGGAGACCGTTCCTAAACAATGTGGATCACACAAATAAAATGAAATATGCTTAACCTACATATGTCAGAAATATATCATAATTGTGAGAAAGCAAATAACAGACGGCAGTGCGATGTAAAAGTTAAAATACTGCACATTTGATGAAATTTCAACAGTACATTTCCACCTTACTCCTACATGCAAATTAAAATTTAATATCCACTCAGTCACTTTCAGATTCTTCACTTGATGACACCGAGCTGTGTATTCTTCTGGAAGCAGCTGTGCTAGCAATTCATTGACGTTCTGATTTTCGAGCAATTGGGAGGTAAAGTGAAAGTTCCTCCTTGTCCGCTCGTGGGAGGGGACCATAATATTTACACATTCAGCGTGGGGATGACAAAACATTTTTGTGGCCCACCTCCCCCTGGTAAAAAATGAACCGTCCCTTATCACCATGCGGGTTATATGTCAATATTGTGCTGTGTGAAATGTTTGGAGTTGCCTCCCACTGTCCTTTGTAGGCCTATGTATACGAAGGTTGCAATAAGTATTTCGAATCGTATCGTTATCGGTGGTTATCCGTCAATAGATCCTAAATTTTGAATTGTTTGGGAAGTCTACCGCGCGCTGCGGGGGGATTTAGGCGAGTTGACGGCGGTCGTAAACTTGTTCTCAATAAAAACCCAAGCATCTGACTCCGATTTTACAAGTTTTAAATGAAATAATGAATCTGCAAGGGCTGCCTTACAATCCGTAACCCTCCATGGTCGCAGGTAAATATTGCACCTTTTAGATCGGCAACGATTTGGAATACACAAAAAAATAAAATAAAAGACACAAATGCATCAGTTTAGAATACATTCGTTTAAATAATTATTGCTGTTTTTGCTAATTCTTTTAACGGTTTAATATATTATTTCTGTATCATAAATTGTCAAATAATTAAAATGCACATATAATATAAAAAAAATGGCACATGCTGAAATGTCTCTTTGATACAGCCGCTGAAGTAGGCCCTATGGGTTGGCGAATGCCCTCTTGTAGGCTAGGTATGAAGCAAACGCATTCTTTTTTTTTCGAAAAGTAACTAATCTTGAAAATGTAATGAAGTATAAGACTACACATGTCTGCCTACCTTGTATGGGTGTTTCGGTTTAGCCTTTCGTGGCTTCTCGAAAGTATCCTTAGTAGTGTATAAAGCGCAAGCTTGGTATTATTGACCTCAGAAATTTGCATATGACCTCTGTGACGTCACAGTTGGGTCGGCCATGTTGTAAAGCAAGATGGCGGTGTGGTTCGGGAATGTTCGGGTATGTTCGGGTTGTCGTCCCTGTTGTAAAGCAAGAGGGTGGGTGTCGTCCCTGTTGTAAAGCAAGATGGCGGCGTGGTTCGGTGATGTTCGTGTGTGTTCGGTGTGGTTCGGAGCTGTTCGTGTGTGTTCGTGTGTGTTCGTACCTGTTCGGGCATGGTGGAAAGCAAGATGTCGGTTGTCGGTGCTGTTGTAAAGCAAGATGGCGGTTGTCGTCCCTGTTGTAAAGGAAAATGGTGGTTGTGGGCCCTGTTGTAAAGCAAGATGTCGGAGTGGGTTCGTGAATGTTCGGGAATGGGGTGAAAAACATATAAAAGTAGGTGATTTTTAGTGAATGGGTTATAATCATTGGATTACTTTGGGAAGTGTTTAACTGACCTGATTTGCCTGCCTGCCTGCCTGCCTGTCTGCCTGCCTACCTGCCTGTCCAGCCAGCCAGTCATTTTGCTTGCCTACTTTGTATGAGTTGTGGATCCTGCGTGTACTTTTTTCCATTTTACCAGTGCAAATTCACCAGACTTTTACACGGTAGCAGTTCTTCACCAGCCTGAGCCCATAGTCAAGATGAATTCAGCCGACAGAGTCATCCTTCAAAAGAACCGTGTTCGCCTGGTTGATGAGATGCGGCATGCGGGGGCAATATGTGATGTGCTTATGGTTGATAAAATACTGCTGAAACAGGGTGTGGAAGATATCATGGCGGAGAACACTCCTTCACGACAAAACGGAGCTCTGCTCGATGCTCTAGTGCGTCGTGGTCCCTATGCATTTCTAGCGTTCGTGCATGCACTGAAGAAGACGGAAAATGTAGAATTGGCTGATCTACTTGAAATTTCCGTTGTAGTAGAAGAGGGTATCTTAGTTATGGATACTACCGAACAGCGTACAGCTACCAAACGTACGGACATGCACCCAGAGTGTGGTGTACCAGCCAAACGCGGTGCACGTGCCAAGCGAGGGTCCCGACAAATCCCTGTAGAAATACCTGAACCCGTTCTCCAGCCAGTGCCTGAGGCCATGGATGAGCAAAATGAAGAAGAGCCAGGGGAACAAGAAAAAGAAGAAGACCCCATGGTGCAACTTCCTATGTCTGTGCAGTCCATTAATAACATAATCCAGCAGGCCTATGAGTCGGCCCACACGGATATATGGCAGCTTTCAGCTAATTTGACTGTCAGTGTGAAAGACGCCCAAGTACATTTTAATGTACTGGCTTATATGGACAGAGGCCCTAGGCGTATTGCCTTGTCTTCGGAGTGCTGGCAAAGACTGGAGACCGTTTATTATGCCGTGGACGCGGTGATTGCCGAGCAGGCGGGTAACGAAGTGAAATTTTCTCTAGGTGAAGACATCTATGTGTGTGTTGGTTATTTCAACGACGACCTGCTGCTGCATATCCGTAAATGGAAAATGACGGCCGATACACAACAGCTTGCTCCTTGTCCTCAGGGTGTCACTTTGAAAATACCGGTGTGGCGCAAGTTGCAGAGTGTGACAGCTGCAATTCGTCAAGCTTTGGATTACCAGGTGTCTCACACTATTTATCTGAAGTACATTGACACAGTTATGGCTTTGGTGAGACCTCGCGTTCGACAACTGCGTCTGGAAGCCTGTGCAGGGTGTTTCAACAACAGTCCCATAATAATGCATACGTGTATGGACATTAGTGTACCCTCATACGCGCTGATCACTGAAGCATTACAGATTGTGACCGAGGAGCAAATTGCCGTGGCATTGGAAGCTGCCTGCCCTCCTACCATTCCACGTGAAGAGATTACTACCTACATCTATGTACACCAGGGACGGAAAAACGATGACGAGTTCAAGCAAGTCTTGTTGCGTAACTGGACAGTAGTACCGTTCCCTAATACGCGCTGATCATTGTGGTGAAAACGGAACTATTGAATCTTTTCATGAAAAAAACATTTCACACATTGACCTTATTCCTACACGTTAATTGAAGTGCCATTGATAGCGTATTATTATAAAATTCAACACTGTTTCACTGTGGTGAAGGCGAATTATTGAACATTTTCATGAAGCCATTTTCACACATTTTACTCTATTCCTATACGTTCATTGAAGCGCCATTGATAGCGTATAATTATATTAAAATTCAATATTTCCAGTTTCACTGTTGTAAATACGTTCATTCTATTGTGTTAGTGTTGTTGTTGTATAAATATTGAACTACTTTTCAAGTTGAAAACATTCACATAAACATGTTTGTTTCATTCTATTGTGTTAAATAAAAAAAAAAAAAAAATTTCAAAAAAATTTCAAAAAATGCGTGTTAGTGTTCATTTAGTGGGGGAGCTGATGTTATATTTTTTGTGCTCAGTTAGAAGTTTCTCTTTCGAAGGAATGGGGTGGCCCTGAAAAGGGCCGTTGGAAAGTGTTACTACACTTGTTTTTTTAGGAGCGGTAGATTTTCTTCACTCCGGCCACCTGCCTCCTGCAGACGGGACACTTTATTTTAAAATGCTGTTCGTCGGTTTCATTGCAGTGGCACTCATCCCCTGTACACGTTAGTGTCACCCAGCATTCTTCGCATACGCATAAATGTCCGCACGGAAATAGGGCATACTCTGTTTCCTCGTTTGTACACACACTGCAGTTGGCTTTACTTAGTTCTTTATGCAGGTCTTTTTGTAGTTGAACCTTGACTCTGTCCATTTGCTTCATGTCTTCTCTCATTTCATCCATCTGTTCGTTTTGGCTGGCCACCTGGTCGTGTAGGCGCAGCATCTCTTCGTTCATGCGGGTTACCTCATCGCAAGAGTATTGTTGTTGTTGTTGTTGTTGTTGTTGTTGTTCAGGTGGTGGTGCTGTTGTAGCTGGCATCTCTGTTTCCGGTGTTGTTATAATTGGCGTTTGGGTAGCCGTTGTATTTTCTGGTGGTTTGTGACAGTTTCTGTTACAGTTTAACCACTGTTCGGTGGGCAGTTCTTCTTCGTCCGTGTCATCATCATTATTATCTTCATCCATAGCCGCCGTCTCCTCTTGGTCTTGTTGTGCACTTTGGCGTCTCAACGTATCGGCAATATGACGTTGATGCACTCGCTGTAGGCTTGTAATAATCGTGACACCGCCATCCTCTTCATGTGTAATGACTTCCCTATGGTCTCTAGGATCCTCGAATACTAGTCTTCTTGTAGTCATGATGTATTATTGTGTATGAATGGTAATAACATTGATCGCGCTAAATATATATATGTGTAGGCACTCATGTTGTAAATCAACACGGTGGGTGTCGGCCCTGTTGTAAACCAACATGGCGGCGTCATTCGGAGATGTTCGGGGCAATGCAGTGTTATGATAAATGATTGTGTCTATTAATAGCATCACAGTTACACCGCATCGCTGATTGGTGGGTGTACCAAAATGTTTACGCCAACGTCCGCGCTACCACCCTTCCTGGGTTAATTTACAATCCTGAGATTTTGCACGCGCAACCACTCTTCCTGGGTTAATTTTTTTGTCTTACGCGTCTAAAATGGATGAAATCATTAAAATAGTGGCTTAGTCTACTGCTAATTTTCTTAATTTTTAAATGCTACATCCCTGAGTTGCCCCCGTTCAATTTGAAATAATTTTTATACTGACCTGGCATTTATTGCAAAATCACACGGGTTTTAAAATTGTCAAAGAAACACAAAATTTCTTGCAGCGTGCAGCGTGCATGTTTGGAGCCACCATTTCGCTGACGTCCGTGCGCTGTACGGTATAAATAGCAGTGTTTTTTTTTTTTTTTATCTTGTTCATTCACAATTACATGATGTCTGAAATAATGGATGTTGATGCAATGATAAAGCAGTTGCTGAGTGATGGTGACCTATCACTCTCACCAATGCAGAACACAAAATGGCTGGATGATATATTACAGCCCCCAGATGAACAACACGCACCGGTACCACAGCATGATGTCACCGCGCTGGAAAGTACACAACACCCACCGATAGACGACCAATGGCTGGATGATATATTACAGCCCAGCCTATTTACAGATCAACAAGAAGAAGAAGAACCGGTACTACAGCATGATGATGATGATGTCACCTCTCTGGAAAGGCCACCGTTTCAACAAATGCTCCAACATGTGTTCCAACACTATGATCAAGAAGAAGATAGCCAAGTTCAACTGCTACCCGTCCCCGATCAGTTGGTACATCCGGAAGAAAAAAAAGCAGGACAAGAAGAAAAAGAAGAAGGCGTGGGAGGACAGGGAACGAGAATACAGCCAGAAGAGGAGGAGAAGGGAGAGGAGAAAAGCGTAGGAAGAAAAAGAAAAAGGAGTGAACAACAAAAACAAGAAATTGAACACCTGCATGACTACGCTACTACCATAAAAAGAAGACTGGCACCACCCGTAAAATGGACACCAGCCCGGTTTTTACGCTGTGTACAATGCGCTACACGTTTTGCAAAATATGCAATATTTCCCTGTGGCCACCAAGCCCTGTGTCTACGCTGTATGGATGCCACACAGACCCACCCAAAAGACGACCCTATGTTCAATGATACACCCCTAGAGTGTATTTTTGTCACCATGGATTGTCCCGTGTGTACCCGGCGGCGGATAAATTTCTCCCCAATGATGTAAACCCTTACATCTCCAACGGCCCTTTTCAGGGCCAACCATTTCTCCGAAAGAGAGACTTCTAACTCAGCACAAAAATAAAAAACACCCAACTCCTGCACATGCACACACCTAAAGGTAACAATAGGTAAAAAAATAACACATGAATTTTTTTCCATGTTAAAAAACCCATTCCTATGTTTATACCATTAGAATTGTCCCTAAAAAAGAGTGGCGTGCACTGTATTTAATGCACATGTATGCCAGAATCCCTTGATTTGACACGAAAATTCACACTAACCAACTCCCATGTTAAATGATTGTGTCTATTAATAGCATCAAAGTCACACCACAGCGCTGATTGGTGGGTGTACCAAAATGTTTACACCGACGTCCGCGCGACCACCCTTCACACGGAGAGAAAAAACTGTATGTTGGAAGGGTTAGGGGTTGGCCCTGAAAAGGGCCGTTAAGGAGCAGGGATTGTTTTTTTTTTTGGAGTTGGAGATTGGTAATTATAGAGGAGAGCAGATGTAGGACCTGATTTGAATTGAAATGTGCCAAGTGAGAAGTTCCCCTTTCGGGTGTAAATGGTTGGCCCTGAAAAGGGCCTTTGGTGTCAATTTGTTGACCCTGTTTTATTCAGGGGCAGTTCTCCTGTCTACTGCATATTGCTGACTGAAAAGTACCGGCCGATGTCCACGAATTCCGGCTGGACCTGGAATGGCTGTTGTTGTTGTTCTTGTTGTGGTGGTGGTGGATGGAGCTCGTTCATGGCCGCTTTCACGTTGTTCAACCAATCTTGATCTGTCAGCGTTCTTGCTTGAACGATGAGGGCGCGGAGAATCCTGGCTGCTCTCGGTGAAAAGTTCCTGTCCACCTCCCGGCACCATCTCTCAATTTCTGTCAGCCAGAATGCTTTCAGGGCTTTCACCTCCCTCGCTCTCTGCTCCCTCTCCTTCACCATTCTTGCCGAAGCCTTTGTGGTCGACATCTTGGCTGCCATGATGATAATTGCGTGAATGTCTTTTGCAGTCTGGCAAATGTGATTTGAATGGCGCTTACCCACGCCACTCCGGGGTTTATAATGAAAATCCAGAAGATGTTTCATTGGCTGTTAATACGGGCGCCAACTCATTCATTGGTTCTATTTTCAGCCTCACCATTGGCTCTTTTATCGAGCGCTGATTGGTCCAATATGGCGCGCTGTAATACCTCCTGGGTTAACATTACAATCCCGTCTTTTTGCACGAAATTGGTATGGCAATTCCTAGGTTAAATGAATTCGTATCTCTATAACAATTAGGGGTTGATTTCACGTGCGCACGGACCTCGTCGAAGAATACCACGTCCGCGCTTTTGCATGTACAGCTATGTATTGGCGTAAGTGATGCATTCTGGGTCACGTAGAATCCTCACTTTTGTGCGCAAAATTGCTATGGCAAATTCCCAGGTTAAATCATTTCGTATCTCTATAACATTAGGGGTTGAATTACACGTCGCTGATTGGCTCAATTTTAGGCGGGCGTAATGCATTGGTAATAATACTATATATAGAATATAGAGGCGAGTACCCGTTCCTATGTTAAAACATTGCATGTATTGAAATAACATTGGAGGTTTGTCCCTGAAAAGGGCCGCGTGCACTGTATTTAATGCACATGTATGCCAGAATCCCATTGATTTGACACTAAAATTCACACTAGCAAAGCCCCATGTTAAATGATTGCGTCTATTAATAGAGTCGATAGGCGATGTGGAGAGTACCTAAAATGTTTACGCCGACGTCCGCGCGCCACCACTCTTCCTGGGTTCATTTTTACAATCCGTTCACTGTGTCTATGTTTCAAGTAAGGAGATGGCCCTGAAAAGGGCCGTTGAGGGGCGGGATTGTTTTTTGGTGTTGCAAATGGCTAATAATACTATAGAATATATAGAGGAGAGGAGAATGTAGGATTTCAATTGAATGTGCCTTGTTTAGAAGTTCCTCTTTCGGAGGAATGGTTGGCCCTGAAAAGGGCCGTTGGATTGGTTGGCCCTGAAAAGGGCCGTTGGATCTTCTTTTCATCGTCTCTTCACTCTTCTTCGAGAGGGATGAAAATCGCGGCCGCCTGCCTGGAATAACGGCTCGCTGATGGTCCCGGTGTTATGGTAACGTCTTCTACAAAAGTAGCGGCAGGAATTATAGCTGGCGGCGGCGGCGGCGGCGGCGGCATCTCCTCTTCCTTCTCTTCCTCCTCTTGTTGTTGTTGTTGCAAAATATTTTGCAGGAAAGAGACGAAATCGTCTCCGTTGAGACTGCGGGGAGCAGCCGTGATCAGGCCATGAAGCTGGGCCCATTTGTCGAGAGACATGTTGATGTTGTCTTCGGCCCACGACTTCATGGCCTGCATCCAGAACATCTTCTCTCTTCTTTGTTTTTTCGCCCTCTTGGCCTTGAGTGCCTGGGCTGCTCCCCGCGTCGTCGACATCTTTGCTACCGCTCTAACTTTGCTTTCGTGGTGATACATCGTGTTGTTTCAAAGTATGTGTTTGGAGTGACGCTATGCACGCTCCCGCTGGCTTTATACGAAAATACAGTAGTTTTTCATTGGTAGTTTGAATCACCGCCTACGGGTTTCATTGGTTCTTTTTAATGATGGCTGATTGGTTCTTTTCAAAGACATTTCATTGGCTCTAATTGGCGCCAAAATCTCAACTCCCCACTCTTCCTGGGTTACGCCAGAATCTCTTCATTTTGCACGAAAATTCGTACTAGTCAATTCCCATGTTAAAATCATTGTGTGTGTATTAATAGCATCAGAGTGACACTGCATCGCTGATTGGTGGGTGTACCAAAAAATGTTTACGCCGACGTCCGCACGACCACCCTTCCTGGGTTACGCTACAATCTCTTCATTTCGCACGAAATTTCGCACTAGTCAATTCGTATGTTAAATCATTGCATGTATTGAAATAACATTGGAGGTGTTGGCCCTGAGAAGGGCCGCGTGGCGTGCATGCATCATTGTTCTCATGATGAATATAGTTTATAGTCTCTAACTTACGCCAGAATCCCTTGATTTTGGTACATTCTCACTGCAGTGTTATGATAAATGATTGTGTCTATTAATAGCATCACAGTTACACGGCATCGCTGATTGGTGGGTGTACCAAAATGTTTACGCCAACGTCCGCGCGACCACCCTTCCTGGGTTAATTTACAATCCTGAGATTTTTGCAGATTGGTAATATACTGATGGATAAGAATATAGAGGCGAGTATCTGTTCCTATGTTAAATGATTGCATGTATTGAAATAACATTGGAGGTTTGTCCCTGAGAAGAACCGCTCACTTACGCCAGAATCCCCTTGATTTGGTACATTCTCCACACTAGTCAATTTCCATGTTAAATGATCGCGTGGAGAGTACCCAAATGTTTACGCCGACGTCCGCGCGCCACCACCCTTCCTGGGTTAATTTACAATCCTGAGATTTTTTGCAGATTGGTAATAATACTATAGAATATAGAGGTGAGTAGTCGTTCCTATGTTAAATCATTGCATGTATTGAAATAACATACATGTATGCTAGGCCTTGGAAATCCCCAAAGTGGATGAAGTACTATGTATAGGGTGCACAGAGGGCTAGAGTGTCAGTGTTCCCTGAGAAAGTCAACACACCACAACCTCCAGTATGGCGCCTCGAAAAAACAAAAAAAGGGGTAGTCGATCGGAATCCACGTGGCGTACCACTGTCAACAAGGTGTTAACCGATTTATATTACAATCCTAGCAGTCCAGCCGCTTATAGCGCTGTGGCGGCGTTGGCTCGAGCTGCCCATTCGCAAGGCATTAATCGAACTGAAGTACGAGACTGGTTAAAAACGCAAGACACGTATAGTTTACATCGAGCAGCTCGACGACATTTTCGCCGTAACCGAGTGATCGTCGGAGGTGTAGACGCACAATGGCAAGCGGATTTGGTGGATATGAGTCGATTTGCTTCCCACAATGATGGCTATCGGTACATGTTGACCTGTATCGATATTTTATCGAAGTACGCCTGGGTACTACCCGTTCGTACCAAAACAGGAGAGAATTTGATACGGGCATTCCAGCAGATTTTCAAGACGGGACGCAAACCCCTGTATTTGCAAACGGATGAAGGCACAGAATTTCTCAACCGACCCTTTCAAGCTTTTCTTAAGAAACAGAAAGTATTTTTCTTCCATACGTATAACGAGACCAAAGCCTCTGTGGTGGAACGATTCAATCGCACCTTCAAAGGGCGGATGTATAAGTATTTTACCGCCAAAAACACTCGACGCTACCTCGATGTACTACCGCAACTGGTGAAAGGGTACAATCGAGCCTATCATCGCAGTATCCAGCGAGCCCCCCTCGATGTGACAAAAGGCAACGAACATCAAGTGCGCCGTACGCTGTACCAGCAGCCATCATCATCATCATCATCATCATCATCATCACGCACGTCACCCCGTTACAAACGTGGAGATGTGGTACGCGTGAGTAAAGTGAAAGGACAATTTGAGAAAAGTTATTTGCCCAACTGGAGTGACGAGCACTTTGTCATTGTTCGCCATAAACCTCGACAGCCACACGTCTATCAACTGGAAGATTTACATGGCGAAACACTGCAAGGCACGTTTTATGAAGCCGAATTACAACCGGTGGTGAAAACACGGAAAGATTACTACACGGTGGAAAAGATTTTGGAAACGGAACGTCGACGGGGAATCCCCTATCATTTCGTCAAATGGCAAGGGTGGCCCAATTCGTTTAATTCCTGGGTATCCGGCCGTGACATGAAACGTCTATAAATTCTTCCGTACATCACCAGCTTCCCTCAGTGTAGATGGGGATACCATGGAGCGTGAACGTCTACCCTTAATGTTACAGACTCGAAAAGGCCAAGTCGGTACGCTGTTGTGTGCGATAGTGCTTCTGGGTACCTTATTTGGAGGTGTGTTCTACGATTTGTCCTACCTGATATCCTGTTTTTCAACACTCAGTCGTCCAAGTGCTGCTCCACCGGTGCCTGAACGTCAAGTGCAACAACACCCCAACAGTACTACCACGATCACCAACCTCACCACGACGACTCGCCCTCCTACATCGCCGTTTTTTAAGCGTACTCCTCGACCTCACCGCCAGCCTGCCCCTCCTACCACACCGTTTTTTAAGCGTACACCTCCACCACCTGACCGTCAGCCTGCCGTATCAACCCCTGAGACGACGGAACCTATCATCACCACACTCAGCCCTACCACACCACCGTCTAAGCGTACTACTACTCGACCTCACCACCGCCATCAACCTACCGGCACCGTATCTACTCGCCGATTCGAACGTTTCCACTACACCACCATCACCCCCACACCTACCAACACGATTCACCTGGGCTCCGGTGAATCACGTTTACCACGACAACGGTACCCACAACGGTACCCATTGGACTACGATCCCCGGTGGGATCAACGGGAACGCTGGTGGGCTTCTAATCGGCAAGCGC
>JAVTVY010010092.1:0-48264 GCA_036873755.1 Hanleya hanleyi
TAAATTTGGAAAAGAAGAACATGTATCAATGTTACTCCAAGGTGAATGCCCTGGGGTAACATTGACATGCATCATCAAAGTCATAGCAAACCAGCTGGGGTAACTTTGACATGTTGAGCTGGGGTAACTTTGACATCATCATGGGAATCAATGATGCGTCAAAGTTACCCCAAATATACAAAATTACTGAAAATAATGGCCAGAAGAAAGAACTGGATACAGCTACTATACGTGTATCAATGATTAGTACTTCTGAAATAGTATATTTATACTATAAACTCAAAACATTGCAGCACTTCACCATAGAAGTTTTTGTGTCAAACTGTTATCAGTTACACCAGTGCCAACTACATGTTAAGTGGTCATCTTATGAAGAGTGTGACATGGCTGGCCACCTACTCCCTGCTACCTCAGCAGATAACAGCATCTTATATATAAAGGTAGATAACTGTCAATGAGCTGTAACTGTATGCTAATATAACTAAAACAAAAAGTGATCAAAGTTGTCCCACTGTCAATGTTACCCCGTGTTACCTAACACTTCATATCCGACTTGTCTCTACGTTTTTTGCGGATATACTTGAAAGGAACAACGGTTTATTTTGAAAGGATATAGGCATAATGCGCATGTCAGGATGCCTTTACGTCACTAGTGATCAATGCAACCGCAACCGTGGAATTGACGTATTGGTAATGATAACTTCCGGTCTTATACACCGTCGATACACGAGATGGGATATTTTAATCAAGATTTCTGCCTGCATTTTAACTTATGTAATGTATGTAAGCTCTGAGCAATCTGCAGTTCCACGATGTCAAAACGTTAAGATCATTAAATCATTTAAAAATTGCTTTGTCCGTCTGTCTGTCCATCTTGATGGATTATTGTCAGGTTTTCCAACTTCATATAACATATCCCATGGGCGATGAAGCAGAAGCCTATTGAAAATGACTGACCTTTATCTATTTTATCATTGTCAAATTCTAGTAGTGGTGAAATCCTTTGGAGGATTACACTCTGTGATCTTCAGTGTGTAAGTGGTGATTAACTGGAAAGCTTCCCAGTTTGACTGACCAGTTCCCGTATGTATTAAAACAACACCACCATGCATTATCAAAATCTCAACAGAGAATGGTCTGTTCTCAATTACCCCCTCAAGATGTCCGCTGTTTCCACAAAACCCAGAAGAACCGTTCCCCCGTCCCGTGTTGCGCATGAGTTAAGAGAGATTATTGGTAGGTCTTCGTCTGACCAAACACATGACTGTATTCCTCTGTTCATATATATAGAATGTGGACAGAAAATCCACGTAGTGTTACATGTTTCGAGAGGAGAGAAAAATAATTGTTAAAAAGAGTATTGTGTCTTTTCAGACAAGGCCGCATTAGTTTCATAGGGAAAAGAAATGGAAGATGTATCAGTAAAACGGGAGGATGTTGACCAAACGGACGAATTGTGGATCCAAAGAACCAAGAATATGTCTTTGAAGCAGGAATTGGGTATCCAAGCTGGGATACATAACCTTGTAACAATACAAGAAGAACCCGTAGTCGAGTTTGATGTACATGATGGCCAGCCACTACAGAAGATCCTTGTACATACATCGATTAAACAAGTAAGTCATACCAGGTGTATCCCGTGTATGTTATATACACCAGCTATAGCACAGGTGACAAATGTTGCAAACATACATTATCTGGTCAAATATTGACCACGAGGAAGACCGTGACATACTGATTTGTCAACACTACACAAGGATATATCAAATAGAATCGCATCTCAATATTGAGAAACTATCCCGCACACGTTCAAGTGAAGCATATTCTTATAATTTTGACCCATGCGCTGTGTCCGCTGGATACTTTATGTTGGAAGCTTTGTGCAGCTGAAAATGCTCTAGTCTAGACACATTGTTGTTCCTAGACTTGGCTAGTGTATGCATTGTCTCGTGAATCTTACATGGAGTATGAACCCTGTAGCCCTTCAACAACCACCCACTCACCCCGCCTAGTAACATAAGTAGCTCCAGAAAAATGTATATAAAATAGCCAAGGTCAAACTTGGATAGGTGACCGGGCACTTTACTGACTGGGCTTATAAGTGTCCAGGATAAAAGAAGCTGTGAGAACTCTTCGTGGCCTGTCACGTGCAGGCACCGTCTTGATATGAGAGAAACATAATCGAAAAAGACATTAGATCGTACTCACCCACCCACTCATGTAAAATAGCCATTTCTTCCCATGGATAATAGCTTACAGTGATATACTGCTGATTCTTAAAATACTACGTTGACCTTGTCAGTAGTCCAATCATGATAACTAGACTGATTGTTTTGATCTTCCAGGAGTGTCCGAGCACAGGCAGTGATACCGAACAGACCAGACGTGAGGATGATACAACTCCGGTGGAAAAACCTTTTCCTGTGAACCTGTATCGGGTCAATAATATGTGCAGAAATTATACTCCACTGAACACTGACTGTTCCAGCCCAAACACCACCTTCTTGACACATGTCCTAGAAACCCAAAACGCAGACCGGATCAGTGATAACCTAGACCACGAGAGACCACAAACCTGCGAAAATCCATACAAATGCCCATTATGCCCGTTTAGTTGTGCCAAGAACAGTTATATGCAGAGACATCAGAGAACTCATACTGTTGAAAAGCCATACAAATGTCCACTGTGTCCATATAGCTGCGCTCGGAAACACCATCTCGTTGCCCATGAGAGAACACATATTGGTGAAGAGCCATACAAATGTTCATTTTGTCCGTATAGTTGTACACGAAAATATAACCTGAAGACACATCAGAGAACTCATACTGGTGAAAAGCCATACAAATGTCCATTGTGTCCGTATAGCTGTGCTCAGAAACACCATCTCATTGCCCATGAGAGAACACATACTGGTGAAAAGCCATACAAATGTTCACTATGTCCGTATAGTTGTACACATAAAACTAATCTGAAGACACATCAGAGAACTCATACTGGTGAAAAGCCATACAAATGCTCATTATGTCCGTATAGTTGTGCACGGAAAAGTGATCTGAATATACATCAGAGAACTCATACTGGTGAAAAGCCATACAAATGCTCATTATGTCCATATAGTTGTACACAGAAAATTCATCTGACGATCAGAGAACTCATACTGTTTAAAAGCCATACAGATGCTCATTGTGTGTGTATAGTTGTAAACAGAAAAATGATCTGAAGAGACATCAGAGAACTCATACTGGTGAAAAGCCATACAAATGTTCATTTTGTCCATATAGTTGTACACAGAAAACTGATCTGAAGAAACATCAGAGAACTCATACTGATGAAAAGCCATACGAATGACCATTGTGTCCATATAGCTGTGCCCGGAAAGACCCCATTTACCATGAGCGAACATGCTTCATACTCAATGTAAGAATCACCAGACAATGCATACAATAGCCAAGTCTGGGGACAACAATGTGTCTAGACTTGTGCCTTTTCAGCGACACAAAGACCCAGACAATAGCATCCTACATGAAGTATCTACCGAGAACATAAACCGACGAAAAGACATACAAATGTTCATTATTTTCGTATTGTTGCGCACATAAAATTAATCCGAAGAGACATCAGAGAACTCATACTGGTGTTAAAGGTCAACCCAAACGATCTGAGGTCACAAATATAGAAAAATAGCCCTTTCGATTCTGGAAATAATGATATTTTTTTTATAATTTTGTGCTGTCTGGTTGGCGAGATATTGCCGTTTGAAAGGTGAAAATCGCTCTCCTGTCAATTCCAGCTGTGACGTCACGGAGGGAACAGCCGTCTTGTATTCTCTATGTTAAAGCCGTATACCAGTCATAAGTAGCTGCTGATTTCTGGAGATTTTCGGAGTATCGGGGATTCATTTATTAAATATGCCGCGTTGTCAGAGCATTTCCATCATAGCTCTCTAGATTTGTATCTAATACCGCTTATGCCGGTGCTAGGGGCCGTGTGGTCATATCATCCAAGTTGCCACATGAACAGGTACAATAAAAGCGTACCTGAGATACAACACATATCACGAATCGTTAGATTCTTGGTATGTGCTTTAGAATAGGTTAACCAGAAGATTATTCTGTGAAGTCATGTGACGCAGTCAGTATGTCGGCACCTCTTCCCACTTCCCTTATATGTGTTGTAATCGTACCAAGGACATCGGCTGAACGAACCTTGCCTGCAAGCGAGGCCTCGGGCAGGCAGACGGCTGTACACGCCCTGCTCGATCTCGCGTCCCCGATGAACGCACAGAATGCTATCCATGATGTGGCATTTGTTGCTTGAGCACCTACAAGTTAGTCTCTATTTCATATGTACTATTTAATAATAATGAAATGATCCTTCTTAAATATATATATGCGTTTGATAAGTAAATAAAAATAATAATAAAAAAAATGAAAAAATTATTTCAAGTATCTCTTAATAGGCAGACTTACTTCCTTTTCTTTCCCCTTTAAACTACATTATGAAACAGTGGCTGGGTCCAGTACCTACAAGTGTGAGAGTGCATGTAGATCAGACAACGACAAAGTCGTGCAGTGATCGGGCAAACCGGTCACCTTTTCTTGTTTTGTTTTCTTTCTGAACACCTATTGGTTCTGAACACCAACTGGAGTGAATGGCTAGATACAGAAGTGATAATAATACCTGCATAATCCTTTGACATTTGAGATTGTGGGAATATCATTCGATTTCAATTTAATTGAAGTAATTTGTCGAAAATTGAGCAAATGTGAATGCCGATCCGTCACGTCGTTTCGACACCCACTCACCACGGCTTACTTTTCGCCATGAATGACCAAAGTTTTTTATCAAACTATATGATTCTGAAATTGGTATTTCATGGGGATTATGGGAAAATAAACAGAATTCAAATCGGACGTATATCTGTAGAGTTATCAACAGTTTACTGTCCATTCTGTCGAATCCCGGAGTTTATCCCTTCGAAAAGGCTGTCTGGGCCAGTAACAACAACAACAATACAAACGTGCTCGTTCTTTACATCACAGAATCGTTCTACATTCAATACAGTTGAAATATATTGACATTTGGTCTAGATGACGATAATAAAGTGTCCAGTCAAGTTGCAAACCAATCTGTATTCAGCGAACGACCTCTCCGAATCCTGTCGTCGTCGAGGTCCACGTTGTCAGAATGGTTTTCACTGTCAGAGTCGGAGCTGTACGGCTCAAATTGATTTTGCTGGATTCCGTCGTTGGTCTTCAAACAACTGTTATTTTGCCCGGCATCATCCTCCTCTGTCTATTTCATCTTCTTCGCGAAAAATATTTCCATCTAAGGAGCTGATATTGCTCGAATCGACATCTGAATCGGAGCTCCAACTGTACTCGCTTTCCATGTTATCCGCTATTTTTTCTCAGGCAATTGCCTTGTGTGACGTCATCAACCCAGCTGTGAAAGTGTGAAAAAGCTCACTTTGCTCTCATAATACGTGTGTTTCTGATCGGATTAGAATTTTTTCAATATTTTTTTCATACAATGTGAAGTATGAACTATGATTTTTTAGGATTTTTAGACAAAGAAAAATTCCGTTTGGGTTGACCTTTAAGCTACATACTGATGGTCAGTGTGTCAGGATAGCCGTGTAAAGAAAGGTCATCGGACCGAACATGGATAGCTCAGCGTGGTGAATTTCCAACCGGATGCTCGTTTTGAAATTTGATAAATGAGGGTTAAGTATTTTTTTGTAAAAAAAGATGAGATAATTCACACGGGTCATAAAAATAAGAATGCATGAAAAGCCATAAACATAGACGTCGTATATATACTTCCGTATTGATTTGTTATGAAGAGTCATACCTGAGGAAAGGTAACTGATTCCGTTATCACCCTTCGCTGTATTAGCTCCATCGAGATAAGTTATACTGTTCTTTAGTTACGCATTAATTGAGGATTTCCACAACAGGATGTTCTTATGTTTCCATAAGAAACGGCTCCGCCGAATCCGCCACCGCCGCGACTTTGAAAGTGGATGTTTCTGAAACCGTTAAACGTTTTCGGGTCAGACTTTGTGTGCTTACTCCCCAGGCCGGTGAAATTTGTTTGTTTGTGTTTTGATGGCTCTGTTCACTATTGGGTGACGCTGTATGCACGATTTCGTCTGAACGACTTCTTTTTATTGAACTCTATGTGCCATCTTCCTAGGGCTTTAGATTTCACCTGCTTGTTTTTCGTGGTATTTGGTCATCACTTGGTGGCGCTATGGACATGAATGCAGGTAAACCTGTGTAACATGATATCTTCTAAACAACTTCCTTGATTTCCATGAAATTTCGATATAATGATCTTGCAAGATAGGGAATAACACAATTTTAGTGGTGTTGGTGAAATCATGGAGGCGCGTTTTTGCATCTCAGAAATTTACTTTCTTTAAACAACGAAAATAATTTTAGTTTGCTTAACATGAATATAACATTCCCAGTGTTATAATTCACGTCCCTTGTAAGCCAAACGACCTTTTTTTTAATACGTGGAATTCTCATGTCCAGTATCTACATTGCCCAGGCCGGACCTGGGAATTTTACTTCATCATCTAGTTTCGTGATATTTGTTCATCATTGGGAAGCACCATAGGCAGTAAACTTATACAGCAAAATTCATTGGCTCTTCATGAAGTTTATTATTGTGATCTTGTTAGACAGACCAAGGATTTCCAAACATAAAATTTTTATTTACTTTTTTTTTAAATTGTAGTTTTAGGGCTACCGCCCATACGGAAGCGGCCCATCAGCATAATGCTTCATTTATATTTCATTATCCATTTTTTTTTCACAATTCATAATTTGATTAACCTTATGGTTTAAAAAATGGATTGAAAGGACATTTATGCAATCAGAGAATATATGCTGCCATCAGTATGATGTGATACCGTATAGAGAATTGCAAGGAATATAACACTGATATCCCCCTTTCCTTGCAGGTCTGAGTAGTAGTGTAAGTGGGAATGGAGTCAGATTGACCTCAAAAATTTGCATAAATTGCGGAGGAAACGAGGAGGAGAGGTCAAGTGCACTATAGTTCCGGCAGAATAACCAAAAAGCTACCTCCAACACAGGAGATTTTCAATTGTTGCAGGGGATATATTCCTCCGCGATGATGCGGTCCTGGTGGTGATTCGGTCGCGGGAAAAAGCTTCCGCGGAGTAAAAGTAGTCCCGAGATAAAATGGTCCGATTGGGTCGAGTGAGGTATCAAAGTGAAGCATTCGTGAAGGGGCATCTGATGGGCTGGGTATGGGGTTGAAATATCGGCATTCTGCGCATGCGTGGTGGCCCAAGTGTATGGAAATAGACGTTTTGGAGCTAGGGGAGCCACTAATGGTCCGATGGGGTCGAGTGAGGTATCAAAGTGAAGCATTCGTGAAGGGGTATCAGATGGGCTGGGTGTGGGGTTGAAATATCGGCATTCTGCGCATGCGTGGTGGCCAATGTGTATGAAAATAGACGTTTTGGAGCTAGGGGAGCCACTAATGGTCCGATGGGGTCGAGTGAGGTATCAAAGTGAAGCATTCGTGAAGGGGCATCTGGTGGGCTGGGTGTGGGGTTGAAATCGGGTCATTCTGCGCATGCGCGGTGGCCAAAGTGTATGAAACTAGACGTTTTGGAGCTAGGGGAATCCCTAGTGGGTCGATGGAGACGTATGAGGTAACCATTTGAAGCACTTATGAAGGGGCATTGATGGGCTGGGCGTGGGATTGAAATAGGGTCATTCCGCGCATGCGCGGTGGCCCAAGGGTATGAAACTGGACGTGTTGGGATCGAGCGGGGTTTCTAATGGACCGATGGAGTTGTACGAGGTATCCATGTGAAGCCTAGGTGAAGGGGCATCCAGTCATGGGTGGGTGCATGTAAAATTTTTACGGACTTTACCCCTAAAATAGGGGAAAACCCCTATCACCTCTAGCCAAAAGGACTAATATTGGTTCCCGGGCTTATTGGGACCTGCCTATCAAGTCTATGGGGTGATGTGAATAACAACAAGTTCAGCAATGTTCATACAGTTTATTATCCCCAATGTTTCATTATACCCAGGCTGGGGGAGCCGCCTTGGGTATGTTTAGTATGTTCACAACAAAACAAATTGAAATATCAAACACCATGCTTTATTATTTAACGCGCCGTCACATTAGGTACAAGTGTTTAGTGAGCTCAAGTCGGTGATCAGCATGTAGACATAGAGAGTATGTACGACATGTTAGGGTATTCATCAGTGCACGAGTGACGCATTCAACCGATGGCAGTAGTGGATCAGCTTGGTAATGAAAAACGTGACATTGGTCACCCTCTTCACTGTCCACTTGGTGTTGGGTCGTTGTTGTTGGGCCCATCCCAAGACATCCAAGTGTTCCACTTGGTCCAGCATCATCTCTAGTGACCTCCGGTCAATGATGGTAAACGGTTGGTCGTACACTGCGTGTATGGCACTGGAATAGAAATAGCGCAATTCACCCGTCATCTTATGGCATAAGATGTACCCAAATGCTACATTTAATGTGAAGGCCGTAGGCTGGTCATTGAAGATGGTTTCCACGTAGCTGCGTAGATGGGTGAGCTTGGTCAGTGGGAAATTGTAGATATCTTGAATAGGGCGATGACGGTGGAAACAGTGCCGTGCCATGGTCCAATGGCGCCCAGAGATGTCGCTCTCTTGATGATATTCGGGTAAGAGATCGCTAGGAACATTTATGGGCTCGTCCAGAAAATGTTCGATGTATGACGTATGACTCGACACCGTAACGGTGGGGTCCGGCTGGAAATCCAGGCTCTTCCCAACTGTGGGTATAGGTGGGCTCTCCGTCATCGCATGACCAGTGGCGTTCGTCTCCCCTGGCTTATCTTCACTGGGTCTGACCTTCCGCGGCTCCTCTTCAATAGGAAGTTGTCGCCAAAACCGTGGAGACGGGACATGAATCAAACGCTGATGGCGTCTCAACTGACTGCGTCGTTTGAAGAGTTGACCACAATCCTTACATTGTTCCGTCGCGCCCTCGTGGAATGAGCGTTCGTGGCGCAGTAAATCACCCTCCCGATTAAATTACCGTGCGCAGGTTATACAATTATACCGTGCATCGTTGTAGGTGGAGGCCTCGTGGCGTCGTAAATTATCTAGGCCAGTAAACTGCTTCTGGCAAGTTGTGCAAGTGAACATCTTGGTGGTTGACAGAGTGTCTGATGAAACGGCAAGGCCGCTTCCCTTTTATAGCACGCTAGCTGGTGATCTATTTTTAGCACACTCTACCCCAAGTCGATGATCGAGACGGGTGTACTGGTGTACGACTGAGGCGCATGAAGACCCTCATACATGCCCCATTGCAGGCGCAGACGCGAAGTTCCCGGATAATAGACACGGACGTCACCGATCCGAAAAGACACGGACTTTACCGAAAAGACACGGACTTTACCGAAAAGACACCGACTTTACCGAAAAGACACCGACTTTACCGAAAAGACACGGACGTACCCGAAAAGACACGAAGGTGGACGTCATTGTGGGAAACCCCTACAGACAGGTTATTATATGCATTCTTATGATGTTCACAGGTTATTCACGCATAATAAAAGGATTGACCTGTAATCTGTGTTGTTGTTGTTGCTCTCTTTTTTGGACTAACCCTTCAGAATAGTACGTATCACGGACTACACCCGACGTCCAGGCGCGCATGTGTGACCTAGTCTATAAAACACGTCTATCTGGATCCCACACCTTCATTTCTACGGTTGCAGAGCCATGACGGAGGTCCAGCCCTATGCGACTCGCATTTTATAGCATGCCGCCGTGGTGAATTCACTCACGGGTTACCGAGCAGTGGTTCGGTCCTTGTTTGCAGATGGCGACGACAACGAGGGGAGACGCCAGATCCTGAACGAGTTCACTGAAGCGGTCGTCGACAGAGTGCACTCGCTGGAGAGGTGTGCCATGGCTCACCACTACTGGATTATGACAGCCATCCTTGATGCTCGGGCTATGCACCACGAGCGCTCACGCCGGAACCAGCGCCGGCTGGTTGGCCTCACAATAGTCTGTGCCCTATTGACCCTGGCGCTGTGGCATTGACAGTGGGACCTGACTATAAATACGAGGTTCAGACAGAGTGTGTGTCATTCAACGATCGTCATTGGAGCAAGCATGTCACCCGTCCTACGAGCCATCCTTCCCCTTACACCCCGGGTGGGGTTACACGTCTATGAAGATAAAGTCACCCTCGTGGAAGACCGTGGAGATATTTGCTGGTCGCCCGCTGAGACCGTATCGAATACGTTTACGCTACACCGTGACGGCTGGACCAAATTTAAACGGGTGTTGAGCGGCGAGCTCGATGGACACGTCATCCACATAGATAATGCCATCTACGTATACCGCGGACTTTCTAACCACGCCTGGGCCGCTACCAAGACCCTACGCGAAGCTTCACCCTAGACCCCGATCTGTGGATAGCCTTCGAGAAAGTGGTGCCTATCGTTGACCAGCTGTTTACACCGGACGAGCTGTCATCAGACGAGTTGGAGTGGGCTCGTGCCCTGAGAGAACAACTGTCTAGCCATGAACCCGAAGACGATGCCATTGATTACTTGGCTAGACTCAGTCAGCCCAGTGACATGACCACCTGATCCTTTGATCTCACGGGGTTCTCCCTATAAATACGAGAGACAATCAAATCTGGTACCATTCACGTACTGACCATGGCGAAGCATATAATACTGGCGTATCTCAGCTTGACCCCCGAGGTTTTCCTCCACGTGTATGCGGATAAGGTCGATATCATGGAGGAGGTGGGAGACATCTGTGATGCAGACCCTATACAACCGTGCCCGGCTCACATTCGTCTGTCCCGAGAGGGCTGGACCAAATTCAAACGGGTGGTTGTCTGGTGAACTGGACGACGACCTTATCACTTGTGTCACGATGTGTACATCCGACGCAGCCCTTTCTTTGCTCAATTGGCTCGGCTAGATGGAGGCACAGTGCCTTTTACCCTTCACCCTGATCTATGGTCTGCATTGGAAAATGCTGTGGTAGATGTGGATGAAGTGCTTATCAAGCGGTCATCAGACGAGTTGGACTGGTCATTTACCGTGGACACTGTGGAAGCCAACGAAGAAAATCAGAAAGAAACTCCGGCCCAAGATATACCCGTCATAAATAAACGATAGAGCCAGGGTCCATCACATTTTGTCACCATGAAGCGCTGGGAGAATGTGTTGGATAACTTATACTACAGTCCCGACAGTCCGGCGGCCAACAGTGCATTGTCGGCTCTCTATCGAGCGGCCAAACCCCAGGGGATACAACGTGTCCAAGTCCGAGATTGGTTAAGAAAACAAGACACCTATACCTTACATCGAGCTGTCCGTCGCTATCGTGGGAGGAATAGATGCCCAGTGGCAAGCGGATATGGTCAATATGAGCGCCTTTGCCAAACACAACGATGGGAATCGGTATATCTTGACGTGCATCAATATCCTATCGAAGTATGCGTGGGTGGTACCCTTCCGGACGAAAACGGGGGCGAATCTCATAGCGGCGTTCGAAGACATCTTCAAGACCGGGCGCACACCTTTGTATTTGCAAACCGACGAAGGCAAGGAATTCCTCAACAGACCGTTCCAAGCCTTTCTCAAGAAACAGGAGGTGTTTTTCTTCCATACGTACAACGAGACCAAGGCTTCCGTGGCGGAAAGGTTCAACAGGACATTCAAAGGCCGCATGTATAAATATTTCACCTATAAGAATACAAGGCGGTACATCGATGCTCTCCCGAAACTTGTGAGGGGTTACAATCGAGCCTATCATCGGAGTATAGAGAGAGCCCCATTACCGTGACCCAACGCAATGAAGCCTAAGTCCGGCGTGTCTTGTACCCCAGGCCATCGCAGCGAACGCCGAAGGCGGTGTACAAGGTCGGGGACCCTGTACGGATCAGTAAAGTCAAAGGTCAATTTGAGGAAAGTTACTTGCCCAATTGGACCGATGAGCGCTTCCTGATTAAACGGCGCCTACCCCGACAGCAGCGAGTCTATGAACTGGGAAGATCTCCAAGGGGAACCGTTGCTAGGGACGTTTTACGAGACGGAATAACAGCCTGTCGTAAAAATACAGCAAGACTACTACACGGTGGAGCAGATTTTGAAAACGGAACGCGGACGTGGCAAACTGTCTCCTTTCTTCAAATGGCCAGGCTGGCCCAGTTCCTTCAATTCCTGGGTCGCTGCCAACTAGGTGAAACGACTATATAGCCAGACACCACTATCGTCATCCTTCATTCCACGTCCGACCACAGTGCTATGGACAAACAGCAGCCGCCTCTGAACACAGCGTCTCCCAAAACGCGCAAAGCGCAAGTGGGCTTTGTGGTGATACTGCTAACCCTGCTGAGTGTGTTGTACGGAGGTGTGTTTTACGACGTAGCCTATGTCAGCACATTACTTAACCAACTGAGAACACCAGCCACCAGTGAAACCGGTCTACAGGTAGCACCAGTCAACCCCGTATCGAGCCCAGTCACCACCACACCCCGTGTACAAGCCACGTCGAGCTCCACACCAAGTATAGAGTCAACATCTACACCAAGTACACCCACTACGTCTGAAAACCCAACGGCTTTCATCCCTCACAGTGAACCGACAACGACGACCGACGTTGTACCCACCCCCATCACCACTCGCAGTGAACAGACAACGACCGACGTTGTACCCACCACTTCAGTTCACTCGTACCAAATTTACAAGAGCGGGTTACCACGACAACGGATACACCTCCAACCATGGACCTCCGTTGGCAGCATCCCTTCACTTGCGTCATCGCAGAACCGACGGGCTCCGGCAAAACGCACTTCGTCATGAAGCTCCTTCAACACGCCGAGAGCATGATCACCCCACCCATTGCTCGAGTCGTGTGGTGTTACGGAAAATGGCAGGAAGCGTATGCAGCAATGCCCCACATCACGTTCGTGCAAGGCCTACCCAACCTGGCCGATTTGGAACCCGACACCTTGGTGGTTCTGGATGATCTCATGGCGGAGACGGACAGTCACTCTTTACCAAAGGCAGCCACCATCGACGGCTCAGCATCATCTACATTGTGCATAATCTGTTCAGTAAAAACAAAGAACATCGGAACATCAGCTTAAATGCCCACTACCTGGTGGTCTTCAAAAACCCGAGAGATACCACTCAACTGCTGCACCTGGCGAGACAGATGTATCCCGGCCGCACACCGTTTGTGTTGGAAGCCTTTAAAGATGCCACAACCCCTCAGCACGGGTATATGCTCTTCGACCTCAAGCAGGCCACCCCCGAGCACCTTCGACTACGGACCGGCATCTTTCCCGGAGAGGCCCACCACGTGTACATGCAAAAATAATGTAAACACACCCACAGTGGCTCCCCCAGCTGGGATGTGTGTGTTTTGATGATGGGGATAATGAAAAGAATGAATATCGCAGCAGGGTTGACTTTGTCTCTGAAGTAGATAAAAAGAGCAGAGTTGTGGGTTCTAGCATTAGTTGTACATGATGTCTGCGCGAGTACGGAAGCACGCTCCCACGCTCCGTGTATTGAAGACGGCCCCACCCAAGTTAGTCCGAACCATTGTACGCGGTGCGGACCCTGACCTTGTACGCTGTCTGGGCGAGATCGGGTACAACCTGTTAAGTTAAAGGGCAACGTACCACTGACTCCGGCTCAGAAGACCAAGTTGGCCAAGCATAAGACAGGTCTCCGAACCCTAGTGCAGAAGCGGGTCCCTCAAACACAAAAGAAAAAGGTGTTACAAAAATGCGGCTTTCTCGGGGCCATCTTAGCATCGTTGGCCGCTTCCGTGTTGGGTCCAGTGTTGGGTGGACTCTTCGGCCGACAATGAACCACACGAAAAAAATGGTCCTCGTCGAACCACGGTTCCTTCAAAACCTCCAATCGCCCTTCCCTGTCCCACCTACGGTGAAGACCATAAACACCCTCGATGGAGAGATGCAACAGATCTTACAGAGACCGGGATTAAGCGACAGTGAGAAAGTACAACGGTACAATGAGACGCTTCAACGGTACATGACGTTCATGGACCAATACAAAACCCCTCTCTACCCCACCACCACCACCACCACCACGTGACACACCGCCGACTTCAGCACCGCTCCAACAGCCGCCATTACCAGGGTACCACCCACAGCCCCACAGTGGGTGGAAGTCGAAGTCCTGAAGAGTGTACCTGCCTCGTTCAAGAAACAAACTGGCCTGGTATTACAATGGATGAAACAGAATCCTAACATGACTTGAAATGATAAAGGCGAACTCCTGGTACAGAATCGGGGTTCCCCGGGACCCACATGACGGATTCAGTGAATGATCTGATGCGTAAACGCAGGTCGCACACGGATCCTCGAGGATGGGAGTTCTTCGCTCAAGGCTTGAAATACATGCATGTCCCTCAGGAATTGGTGGGGAACCCCCACCGCTGGGCCTTTATGCAGCGTTACTCACCGAGTGGGCCACTATCTTCTTGGGAAACCGAATGGGAACCGGAGTCACCCCCCAAAACACCACCACCACAACGGGCTCCTTCTTTTCAGACCTTTAAAAAACCACCCTCGATCAGGACACCCCACATCTCCAGAGCCGTGACACGTAGCAAGTCAACGCGACGAACACGACGCCGGACACAACCGCCTGGAACACCTATTTAAACCAACAACAGCAGCAGGACAGCTCAGTCGCCATGTTTTACCTCACCCTACCCAGTAACAGTTCGCTGGATGTGTTTCCTGACAACACCTTGACCAAGTACGTCACCCAGTTACCGCAACCGTTGCATTTACCTGGACGATGGGAATGTGGCCTCGTGGATATCCATTACCCTTACTCGTGGTACAACGTGCGAGCCAATGAAGTGTGGTACGAGGTCACCTACGAAGGCAAAAACACCCGACTCACCCTTCCCGAAGGCCAATACGATACCCCCAAGGAGTTCATGGGTGGGCTGACAAGACTCTTGCATTATAAGGCTCTACGGGAGGACACGAATACATCAAAATCCATCAAATCCTTTCCCTTCAAGAATCACGTGGATTACAACGCAAACAACGACAAGGCCTGTCTCACGCTCAGCCCCAACGTGAGTGTCGAACTCAGTCCTACCCTACAGCAAATGCTGGGCCTCGATTTTCGGGGGTACGCTGGCCCCACCGGCGCGAGAGCCCAGATCCCGATGGATATGTAGTCGGGTATGTCTACTCGGACGTAGTCGACAACCACAACGTGGGCGATATCAACACACCTCTGTTACGGGTGGTGTCCATTAAGAAGAGGTATGGAGATCAAGTCACCCACAGTTTCACCCACATGCTCTACCTGCCCGTACGACAAACTGACGTCAACACGATCACGGTGGATATAAGAGATGACACGGGACGATCGGTGGCATTGGAACGAGGAAAAGTGATGCTGACACTTCATTTTCGACAAGCACGTGCTCCCCACTTTGCATGATGAAAGTACCTTACGAGTGCGATGCACGCAGCTATATGGACTATTATGCCCAACAGGCCGGTGGTGGCTTTCCGGTCTTTAGCGGTGCACGCATGCAACGAGGACATGGGCTGGGGAACATACTCGGCAGCATCGTCAAAACGTTCCTGCCCTTGGTGACGTGCGGGGTGAAAGCAATCGGCAAACAAGCGGTACGCAGTGGACTGCAAGTGGCCGGTGATGCCTTGGTGGCCAAAGCACAACGCACCGTAGGGAATAAAAGAGCTGCCCCACCGAAATCACGCACCGGTCGACGACCGACCCAGCGACGACGCACATCGAAGACAAAGGATATCTTTTCTTAAACATGTCCTTGATCCACGCCGAGTCCTGCCCCTCCACCAACAGTGAATTTGATTTGTGGACCGTGCCGCCCACACAGACCAGTGCCGAACAAGGATTATGGGTGGAGCATCTCCCGCTCTCCAGCATCAACGAAACAGGGCCCATCGAGTTCACCATCAGTAATGCGGATACGGCTTATGTGGATTTAGCCCATACATACGTGTATGTGAAAGCCAAGGTGGTCAGTGGGGATGGCACCAGAATCATCCAAGCTGCAACGGTGGGACCGACGAATCTCTGGCTGCACTCGATGTTTCAACAGGTGGATGTTTTTCTCTGCGACAAACTCATCAGTGACTCGACCAACACGTACCCCTATCGAGCCTACGTCGAAACACTGTTGTCGTATGGCCGAGAGGCTAAAAAATCTCAGCTGTCAGCCGCTTTATTCTACCAGGACACATCCGAGCACATGGACACGGTGGACAATGTGGGATATAACAAACGGAAGGCTTTCACTGCGAACGGTGCCTCTGTGGATCTCATGGGTCGACTACATGCAGACATGTTCATGCAAGACCGGTACCCCTTGAACAAGATCCCCATCAAAATCCGACTGATACGGGCGCCTCAGACCTTCGCCTTGATGGCCACTAACGTAGAGGGGCATGCAGCTGACTATACGATTGTCATTCAAGAGGCAGTCCTGTATGTCCGAAAAGTGAAACCGAATCCAGCCGTTCAATTGGGACACATGAAAGCCTTGGAAACAAAACCAACCCAGTACCCCATCCGACGTGTACAAACCAAAGTGTTCCCTGTGCCTGCTGGAAATATGGGCGCCAACAAAGAAAACCTCTTCCTGGGGGAACTACCCAAGCGATTGATCCTGGCCTGTGTGGAAAATACCAGTTTCAGCGGAGCCTACCCAAAGAATCCGTTTGACTTTAAACATTTCGGCATCAATTTCGTGGCCCTGCATGTGGATGGACAACAGGTCTCAGTCACGGCCTTAACACCGAACTTTGGGAGCAGGAATTTCATTCGAGCCTATCAGAGCCTGTTTACAGCCACCGGTCAAATCAACGAGGACGAAGGGAATTTCATCAGTCGGGAGGACTACGCGAACGGATACACGTTGTTCTGTTTCGATCTGACCCCCACCTTAGAGAGCGACCATCAGCTGGCCCTAGCCAAGCAAGGCAATTTACGGTTGGAAATCCACTTTGCACGAGCCCTGGCGACCACCGTCAATGTGATCTGCTACCCCGAGTTAGACAACATCGTTCAAGTGGACAAGGCGGGCAACGTCCTGTGTGACCTCTCCACCTAACATGGATACAGACCAGATAACCACCGTGCTGGAGAATGACCCAGAGACACGTATGGTCTTTCAAGGGGTGTTCGCCCGAGATGTGTTCCCATTAGACCGTATGTACCATGCTGCTAACGTTCTCAACACGGACCCGATGGATCGGCCCGGTGAACATTGGGTGGCCGTGTACTTGACAGAACAGCAGGGGGAATACTTTGACCCGTACGGCCTGCCACCCCTTCATCCCGATTTAACAGACTTCATGGATCAAGGTACAGAGACGTGATGTTGGAACAGTCGGACGTTGCAAAGCCTGACCAGTAGCATGTGCGGACAATATTGCTTGTTTTACCTGTACCATCGATGCCGGGGAAGGATATTATCTACCATCGTACATATGTTTGACGAGTACCCCAAGGCCGAGGACCGCGATGTACTCGTATATGACTGGGCCGCCCATCATTTCAATGTACAAGCCCCGTTCTGGGCTTGAATTCTTTCAATGTACACACGCCCGCAGTTCTGGGCTTAAGTTTACAAGCCTCCCTGTTCTGGGCTTCAGTTCTTTCAATGTACAAGCCCCATGTTCTGGGCTTCAATTCTTTCAATGCACAAGCCCCCCTGTTCTGGGCTTCAGTTTTCACGTGGTTGTTGTTACTGAATAAAATAAAATCTCACCAAAAAACCCTGTCTTGTGTGTTTTATTCATAATGCATAAATGCCCAATGTGGAGATTAGTCAAACTGAAATCAATGGTGTAGGATGGGGCCAAAATGTAACCCATCGACGTTAGAATGCAAGAGCACTATAGTAAAATAGAGAGCCAGTGAAATCAGCCCACAGACCAAGTACGTGTTTTGGTCTAGGTTTGGAGCGGCCATTCCATTGAGGTGCGTGTAAAGGAAGACGGTGAGTGAAGACTCGTCCAACACGTATAGATTAAGTTTATTACTATAAGTTCTATGAGCATAATGCATGAAACTAGCTTTGAACACTGTATTAGCCAATCAGTGGCCTAGAATGTAGCCAAAGGTAACCCATCCATGTCCAGAAAACATTACCCGGGTATACGAGAACCCAGATGTAGGCGCGGACGTAGGCGAAAGCACACCGTGAGTACCCCAATTCGATTGACTGATTGTTCGACCGCTGATTGGTTCTTTTTCTCGACCGCTGATTGGCTCTTTTTCTCGACCGCTGATTGGTCCAGATGGAACTGCCCATCTTTCCCAGGCTCATTTACAATCCCCTTTTTGTGCTCAAGCTCTGTCTATATCGATGCCGCTACATTGTCTCATTGGACATTGGACCGTTTGGCCTGGATGTGACATTTTGTCCCGCGCGCGCACTGCCGGTGATCCGCGCGCGCTGCGGCCGGGGCGGGTCGGGCCCGGGGCGGGGTGCGGACCGGGAAAGTTGGAGGTAGTGTTTGCGCGCGCGGGTAGTGACCCCTGTTTGCGCCAAAATGTCTATTTCCATACACTTTCTCTACTGCGCATGCGCAGCATGACGTCAGTTCCACGTTCTACCCACCCCGTCGGATACTCCCTCACGACTGCTTCACATGGATACCTCACTCGATCCCACCGACCCAATAGGGGCCTACCTAAACCCCTACACGTCTATTTCTATATTACGGCCAGACTGCGCATGCGCAGACTATTGACAACGAACGAAACACTAGCCCAGACGGATGCTCCCTCTCGACAGCTTCACACTGATACCTCATACGACACCATAGGATCATTAGGGGTTCACCTAAACCCTAACACGTCTATTTCCACACCCTTTTTCCAGAATTCCCTGTCTGCGCATGCGCAGATTGTGGACAACGGCCGAGACCCTAGTCCAATCGGATGTCCCATCACATAGGCTTCACATTGATACCTCACTCGATCCAATCGGCCCACTCGTGGCTCACCTACATCCCAAAACGTCTATCTCCACACACATTTCCAACAATTCCCTGTCTGCGCATGCGCAGAATGGTGACAACGCTCGAGCCGCTAGTCCAGTCAGATGTCCCTTCATAAATGCTTCACATGGATACCTCATACGCCTCCATCGACCCACTAGACTCCTCTAGCTCCAAAACCTCTAGTTTCATTCCCTTTGGCCACCGCGTATGCGCAGAATGACCCTATTTCAATCCCACACTCAGCCCATCAGATGCCCCTTCACGAATGCTTCACTTTGTTACCTCACTCGACCCCATCGGACCATTAATGACTCCGCTAGCTCTAAAACGCCTATTTTCATACCATTTGGCCATCACGCATGCGCAGAATGCCGATATTTCAACCCCACACCCAGCCCATCTGATACCCCTTCACGAATGCTTCACTTTGATACCTCACTCGACCCCATTGGACCATTAGGGACTCCCCTGGATCCCAAAACGTCTATTTCCATACCCTTGGGCCACCACGCATGCGCAGAATGCCGATATTTTAGCCCCACGCCCAGCCCATCAGATGCCCTTTCACGAATGCTTCACTTTGATACCTCACTCGACCCAATCGGACCATTATATCTAGGGACTACTTCCGCAGAAGCTTTTTCCCGAGACCGCATCACCGCCAGGACCGCATCACCGCGGAAGAATACATTCCCTGCAACAATTGGAACTCTCCTGTGTTGGATGTAGCTTTTTGGTTATTCTGCCGGAACTATAGTGCACTTAACCTCTCCTCGTTTCCTCCGCAATTTATGCAATTTTTTTAGGTCAATGTGACTCCATTCCCACTTACACTACTACTGGCCTGCATATTGCATGCCATATGTTGACCATTCAGATGATCAAATCTGAAGTGGTTGACTTATTGCATAATGAATTTTACATAAAGGCACCTGTAGACTGCTTGTATCAACAAAGTAAATATTTTCTTTCCAGAAACGGTGCTTCTTCTCTTTCCAATACTGATATAATAATTTGATCCTGTTCATTGATATGGCTATCTGAATTACATTTCTTTAAACTCCTGTGGCTGTGAGGCCCTGGGCTTCCACATGTCTGAAGAGGCATTCTGGCCAATTTTGTCAATGAGAAAAATCACAAATTATCACTCGGTTAATGCTCTGGTTTTATATGTGGAGGTCCCTAGAATTTATTTGAACTCTAGATATTAAATGGCACATACCATTGCATTTTGACAGCATACTTACAACTGTTGATAACCATTTATGGACTGAAAAAATAGAAAGAGTTTTAAAGTAGAACATCTACATGCCTGTTATATGGCACGTCCCATCTGGGAAATTTTTATATTTAATTTAAGTAAAATGGTGAGTTCTGTTGCATTCTGACAGAATATTTGGGCTTAAAGATAATATGTAATGATGACTCGAATGGAACTGAATTGTCCATGCCATCTGTCTGTCCGTCTATCAATTTTTGACGGACTAGAAGCCTATTTTTCGAAGGTTATATATTGTATATTATGATATAACATGAAGTCCTCATCACCATCGTTGTGACTGTGATTTTCCAGGTTAATCTACCAAAATTTGCGTGTGTTGCAACAGCCTCATGCTTCAGCAGTAACTTAAAACCAAGCCGTATCGTCTGATCTGGTGAAACATCCCCCATATCCAAGCTCTGACATACCACATCACTGGCGGAATATCGGTACCAAGACACAGTGATGGGCCACGCCAATGAAGATGCCCGATTTATGTTGAATGTCGTTATTGCCTAAGTACTATTAGCAGCATTTTCAACAACAATAATTCGCTGACTTCCAGTAAAACATTATCGTGAAAGGTATTTATTTTTGTTATGTGGCATTGTTATTTGCCGGTGTGGAGGCTAAGAATGTCCGGTGGCTAAGAGTGTCCGTCTTCTATCTTCTATCCCAGGTAGGACATTTTTCCCCGCATTGGGGGCAAGTGTCCGCCCAGTAGAAAAGGATATGAAACGGGACACTCATTACCAGAACATTCGTATCCATCACACCGGCATTGTTTCAGACAGAACACTACAGCCTAAATCATACAATCAGGAATAAAAAAGGGTTTGAAATTTTCATGCTCAAACTTGTGTAAAAAAAAAAATAGGCAATTTTGCATTATAACACGCTAAAATTGATTAAATAAACGTAAAAATTTCAGATTTTGGTGCGTTGGTATGCCCCCTGGTCCCCCCCCCCCCTCCCTAAAGAAGCGCCCTTGACGCACATTCTTGGGACGGTGAGAAATGGAAAATCAAGGGCGGATCCTCAGGGCGGATGTGTGGGGGGGTGGGGAAGGGGACATCACCGGCAACCTGGGACTCCCGGATCGCAAGTTTTCGCTTATTTTAGCGTACGCTTATTGGTTTCTAATGTTCCATGGCTTAAATATCATTTTTTGTATGTATTAAATCTTACTAGAAAGTCAAATGAATTCAGGCATGAGGTTTGAATTTTCTCAACATCGATGTGTGCTTATAGATGTATTAGTATTAAATCAATCATATTGGTTCCCATGTTGGTTTCTAATGTTCCATGGCGTAAAGGTCGTCGTTTTTTATGTAATAAAACTTACTAGAAAGTCAAATGGATTCAGGCATGAGGTGTGATTTTTTTCAACATCGATGTGTGCTTATAAATGCGAAACAAACGTGAAAATAGAACCATAAATCTGCATATATTATGTTCAGATTTATATCCGAGAAAACGCTTAGAACGCATCTCCGGCGATCTAGCAACCCGGAGCTTCCGGCGCCTAGGCGGCCCCTGGACCCTCGCCTCTTGGGCTTTGGTAGTTGACCCCCGCCCCTATGAACATTCATTAGATCCGCCCTCGAAAATTAAAAAAAAAAACATTCGTACCCCCACTTTTGAAATCCTAGTGACGCCCCTGCTTTCATTTTAGCGTCAGACCGATATTGAACGTATACATACAAGGCAACAACAGTATCGTCCATGGTGTTAATGTAATCATTGTATCAGAATAAGAGAAAGACTAGAGAAATAAGAAAGTAAATACTGACAAGCTACATGAAATTAAGAATCGATCAACATTTCACAACGATAAATGTGTGAAGAACTAGCCAGATAAGCTGACTATGGGTACATCATCGTCATATATCATAGAATCAGTCAGTTAACCCTACCTGGCCTGGGGGGGGGGGGCCATTATGGCCCCCCCTACCAAACTTTCTGCACTATCTCCGGAACGGCAAAGAATGGAGAGCTGAAACTCCGTGACTTTATCATTTGTCTTATTGGGGTCATTTTGAGTCTATTTTCTTAACCCCCCGAGCAGAGGATCATGGGTAAATTCAAGATGGCGGCCACGTGGTGTACCAGAAAAGTGATTTTTTGTCATATTTCTTCAAAATTTATGTTTTTCCGCAATGAAAAGTGGGCAAAAACTATTTTATTTCATATCACATTAATATTTGCTAATTTTTCATGCAGTTTTTGTGGAGAAATTGCAAAAATAAAAAATTCGGAAAATCTGACAAAAAAATCGACCAAAAAATGCCGTTTTTCAAAATGGCGTCACTGTGACGTCATCAAAGCGGCCATCTTGGATTTTTTTACATTTTCTGGTAGAGCTTGACCCAAGGGTGTAGTGTACTAAGTTTCAGCCCCCTAGCTCAAGGGGTAAGAAAAATAATTAGGGGGGGCCATTTCGGCCCCCCCCCAGGCCTGGACAGGTCCCAAAAAGCCCAGGCCAGATAGGGTTAAGCTGACTAACGGTACACCATCGTGATATAGAATCAGTCATGTAATCTGACTAACTGTACACTATCGTGATATATCATAGAATCAGCCAAGTAAGCTGACTAATGTTACACTATCGTGGTATATCATAGAATCAGCCAGCTTAGCTGACTAACGGTACACCATCGTGATATATCATAGGATCAATCAAGTGAGCCGACTAAAGGTACACTATCGGGATATGTCATAGAATATGTCAGTTAAGCTGACTAACGGTACAGCATCGCGATATATGGCATAATCAGTCAGGTAATCTGACTAACGTTACGCCATCGTAATATATCATAGAATCAGCCAGATAAGCTGACTCACGGTACGCCATCCTGATATAGAATCAATCCGGTAAGCTGACTAATGGTACTCCATCATGATATATCATAGAATCAGTCAGTTAAGCTGACTAACGGTACACATCTTGATATATCATAGAATCTACATGTATCAATCAACTAAGCTGACTAATGGTACATCATCGTGATATATCATAGAATCTGTCAGTGGAGCTGACTAACGGTTCAACATCCTGTTGTATCATAGAATCAGTCAGGTAAGTTGACTAACGGTACACTATCGTGATATATCATAGAACGGTTCAACATCCTGTTGTATCATAGAATCAGTCAGGTAAGCTGACTAACGGTTCAACATCCTGTTGTATCATAGAATCAGTCAGGTAAGCTGACTAACGGTTCAACATCCTGTTGTATCATAGAATCAGTCAGGTAAGCTGACTAACGGTACACTATCGGGATATATCATAGAATCTGTCAGTGGAGCTGACTAACGGTTCAACATCCTGTTGTATCATAGAATCAGTCAGGTAAGCTGACTAACGGTACACCATCTTGATATATCATAGAATCTGTCAGTGGAGCTGACTAACGGTTCAACATCCTGTTGTATCATAGAATCAGTCAGGTAAGCTGACTAACGGTACACCATCTTGAGATATCATAGAATCAGTCAGGTAAGCTGACTAACGTTACACCATCGTAATATTTCATAGAATCAGTCAGGTGAGCTGACAAACGGTTCACCATCCTGATGTATCATAGAATCAGTCAGGTAAACTGACTAACGGTACACTATCTGGATATATCACGGAATCTGTCAGGTAAGCTGACTAACGGTACACCATCCTGGTATATGATAAAATAAGTCAGGTAAGCTGACTAACGTTACACCATCGTGCTATATCATAGAATCTGTCAGGTAAGCTGACTAACGTTACGCCAGCGTAATATATCATAGAATCAGCCAGATAAGCTGACTCACGGTACACCATCCTGATATAGAATCAACCAGGTATGCTGACTAACGGTACACCATCCTGATATATCATAGAATCAGCCAGGTAAGCTGACTAACGGTTCACCATCTTGATGTATCATAGAAGAACTCAGGTAAGCTGACTAACGGTACACCATCGTGATATATCATAGAATCAGCCAGGTTAGCTGACTAACGGTACACCAGCGTGATATATCGTAGAATCAGTCATTTAAGCCGACCAACGGTACACGATGGTAAAAAATCATAGAATCAATTCGGTAAGCGCACTAATGGTATACCGTCGTCATTTAGAATCAGTCAGGTAAATGGACTAACGGAACACCATCGCGATATATCGTGGGATCAGGCAGGTAAGCTGACTAACGGTACACCTTCGTGACATCATAAATTCAGCCAGATTAGCGGACTAACGGTACACCATCGTGATATATCATAGAATCAGTCACGTGAGCTGACTAACGTTATATCATCGTGATATATCATAAAAAGTATGTGCTCTTCATTCGTGGATGTTGATGGATATTTAACTGGTGACCGAAATACACAGCCCGAAATATTCAAATAATACTTGAAATCTACATGGGGAAAACTGCATTTTGTGTCATAGTATTAACACTGATTTAGTTTTGTAGCCAAAACATGCAAAATTGTATTTTTCTTCGCGTATACATACTGAAATATCAACTTCCAAGAAAATGTTATCGTCAATTTCATAGAAATGAATTTCTGATTCATCAAAATGTTCCCCTGCCCTAGGTTCATATATTCTAGGCTTTTATAGGAAGGACTCTCCCTTATAACAGAATTTATGAGACCTCAAACCAAAATCAAACTTTGTTGTCCTACTAAATATATATATTTTTTTAAGGATGATAAACGTTTTGAGTGAATCATGTTATTTTTGTTACAATAAAACCTCTTCTAATGCTTCAAAAATGACAAAATACTAGTATGCCAGAGATCACCTTATCTACACTCATATAGCAGCTTGTCCCACTCTGTCTCTTGTTATCTTCACTCATATAGCAGCTTGTCCCACTCCGCCCCTTGTTATCTACACTCATATAGCAGCTTGTCCCACTCTGTCCCTTGTTACCTACACTCATATAGCAGCTTGTCCCACTCTGTCTCTTGTTATCTACACTCATATAGCAGCTTGCCCCACTCTGCCCCTTGCTCTCCTTATCCCCCCGCTGATTCATACCGCCAAATATTCGCCTAACGGCCATTAGGGGGGGGGGGGGGGGGGGCGCTTTTTACATACAGTTACAGAAGACCAAATTGTAATCGATTTTATCAACGGCAATTTGGATATTGTTTACCTCAGTGACTGAAATAAAATGAAGAGTCCGAAAGTCTGTCCATTTTAAATAGTCACATACTTTGAAGCATGTCACAAATCGATAATTATGTCTGCAAAAATTTCCCTTTTTTCCCAGAGTGTATAACAAACTGATCTCCGCAAAATGGCCACCATTACAGTGCGATATTGAAATAACTTTGTAATTATCTCCATATAAAAGTTCAGAATTGTTGTTCTGACATACCGGGGTTCAATTACACAGGGAGACGTCATAATGTATTCGTGTTCGAGTTAGCAAAGGGCATTGATGCCATATGAAGTAATAACATTCGGTCCCTGTGTGTGTCCCTTATATCCATGCTCAGAGAAAGTGCCGAATTTTAAACAGCTCACACCTCTATGACCGTACATAGTATTATTGATCTTTGTAGTTAACACGAATACGTTATAACGTCTCCCTATGTAACTGAGCTCCGGTACATGACACAACATTACTGGAGTTTTATATTGAGAGAATTACAAAGATATTTCAAGCGTGATATGTTATCAATATCGCGGAGTAATGGTAGTCTTTTTGTGGTGATATATTTGTTATTGTACACGCTGAAAATTATGGAGATGTAACTACACTGATTGTTGACAAGCTCCAAAGTAGACGACTGAATGCTGTTAATTTCATGTTTCGTGAGTTTCATATCAAATTGGGTTTGTTAGTCAAACCGTGTTTAATGATGTTCCAAATGTCCCTGGAGGGCGGCGGAGATCAAACTATCTTTTCGCAAGGCTGGCGGCCTCACACAGTATACAGGATAGGGCGATCCCGTTCTCTAAAATGGAGGTAAAAAATGTCGTTTTTGCTCAATAACATTTGATTCCTTCTTAACCAATGCATCAAAATTTCCCGCGCATTGATTTATCTATTGTTCCATGTCATAAAATTAATTTTCCATTTGTGGAACCAGCCAATGTTGAATAAACAGGGCTAAGGATGTTTGGCACATTATTATGCAAATTAGATAGATGAAAATTTACTTTTTCACTACCATTCAATGCGGATAGATATGTCTGTATGCGCGTCAAGAGGATTTTGCTGAATTCATTATGTGGACTGATTTATTGAGCCAAAACCACCCTTTTTACCTCCATTTTAGAGAGCGGGATTCCCTTAACCTGGTACAAGGAGCGTTTAGTCGATTTCAAACTCAACAACGGCATGACATTTCAGTGGGACAGCACTATAAAATGGCAGCATTAGATTTGCTCTGTTACAAGTAGGTACCCCTGCCCCTCCCGCTCCCCTCCCTTCCCTTCCCCGTCGTGATATAGCTGAAAAAATGTTGAAAGCGACGTTAAATCCTATTCACTCACTCACTCACTCACTCAAACTCAACATGCGGATTGATCACTTGGTACTTTTTCTTGCGGTATCACGGCCCCAGTTATCAACCAATCAGTGATAGTATGAGGAATTTAAAATGAACCCAGCTTTACAGCAAAACGATTGACAACACAGATAAAGCGTCTCTAGCGGTCAATAGGCGAATATCAGGCGAGTTGAATCGGCATTACACGTTTCCGATACGCACATGATGTAATGATCTCCACAAGAGCTCTTGTAGGTGCGGTGCACAGATACACATGGGAGTGAAAATCGTTCGACCTTTATCTGGGTCGTATCAAATAGTCATTTGATCAATGCTATCGTTATATTCTGTCCCAGGTTAAATATAGTGTCTGGGTCCGACAATCTTGGTTCGACGAGCTCAGGTTATGGGTTGGATTCCGGTAGACTATAGGAATGTTTGTTAAATCAAGGTATTCCGAAGGCGGGTCCAGTATTTTAGGCTAGGAGGCCAGATGTTTTTTCCCGATGGCATTTTCCTCCGTGTTCCAAATATATATCCAAGAAACACATGCCATCTCGACATGACATATCTGTCGAAAACGTGTAGGAGGATATTTTACAGCTATTCCGGGAATGTTCTCTCTAGACAAGTCACATGACTGATTTTATTATCAGCTATTCCGAGAATGTTCTCTCTAGTCAAGTGACATGACTGATTTTATTATCAGCTATTCCGGGAATGTTCTCTCTACTCAAGTCACATGACTGATTTTATTATCAGCTATTCCGGAAATGTTCTCTCTAGTCAAGTAACATGGCTGATTTTATGATCAGAGTTATGCCGTATGAACCAAGGCGATCCATTGATGAAAATAAAACGTCAGAAAATTGATCAGAAATTCACATCCACACATCCCCCAAGTCACACTGTCCTAATGTATGGTCCATGCGAGTTCGCGATACACCAAAAATAGCAGCCAGAAACACTTTCTTGCATTCCAAAAGAAAATCCGAGTCAAGAAATGTAAACATCTCAACAATCTTGATACAAGGGTTTTTCCAAAATCTATATCCACTCCCTCGCCTAAGGAAAAGTTTCCACACAAACAAATTTAGATAAAACTCTTGTATTCATTTTTGGTACCGGTACGGTACTTTATAATGTGGAATTCAAGGTATTGTGGTATAGATGGACATACATGTATAACGTTATATGTATTTTGGTCTAAAAATACGAAATTGCAGGGTTAATTCCGGAGCATTCAATAGGAGGGTAGGTATGAGTTTTGAAAAAGACATTTCTTGAACGGTATATTCGCGGCTGTATTTGGAATGCATGTAAGTGTTTCTGGCTGCTATTTTCTGAGTATCCCGAATCCGGATGGACCATACGTTATGACCGTGGGACTTGGAGATGTGTGGACGTGAATGTCAGGTCCATTTTCTGGCAGTTATTTTTTTCGTCAGTGAATCGCCTTGGATCGTACGGCATGACTATGATAATAAAACCAGAGTCGTGTTACTTGGCTATGATTCCCTGCCAGATAAATGAATAGAGTATTTAATATAATTTTCAGTATATAGCACTTTTATATAGATCTTTCGTCTTGCCAACACCAGTTTGTACAAGTTTGTTTGTCGATGTCTTTGTATATAGCTTCCAAGGTATTTGTTAATGCCTGCTCGTTGTTGTATGTTGGGAGTAACCAACCCTTGATCAATGTACGTTACATTTGATTGCAATAAACATCGTATCGTATCGTACGTTCTCGCCTGTTCCTTACCGAGTGTAACAGCCAGGAAACGTGCAGGACTGGATGAGTCATCCTTTTGACATGCAACTTTTGAACACGTCCCTCGTGGTAAAGGCTTGAATCCTGCATGTATGAATGTCTGTCATTTTGAATGCTAGCTATTGATGAAGAAAACATGTATGTGGAAGAGTGGCTGATAAACTATCTGATGAAGCGACCTCAGTTGAGAGACCTGAGCCAATGTAATAATGGACAGTGGATAAAGATTAGATGGGAGTGTAAATTGTAAGTCTAGTGTTGAACAATCGGTTGGGATCAGGAGAGAACAGGCCCGACACAGCTGTGAAGCTCTATGACAAATTTAATATACCCTGCTATAGAGAAACAACCATAACTGGATAAAATTAGATAATGCTATGCACAGTCTCTTTCAATATCGTATAAGTAGTCTGTCATGAAAAATAAGTAGTACACGTGGTTTGTAAATGAGGCCTGCGGTAGCCAAGCGGGTTTTTTTGGGGATTCGGGCGAACATCACCTCCCAGCCGCTCTCAAATATATATTTTTCTCATATAAATGCCCTTTTCAAACTGAAGCAAACCCCCTATTTGCCCTTTTCCTATACAACGAAACTCCCTGATGTGCCCTTTTGGAGTGAAGGCGAACCACCCCTCAGTAAATCCTGGCTACGGCCCTAAACGAACCAGATATCAAATCGTCATGCAAATTCCATGATGCAACGTGAGGTCAAAGCATGGACGAAGAACTGAAAGCAAATCACTCACAAAGAGGACTGAACTCTGAGGCAGCTGAGCAGGCATCATGATGTCTTGCCTGCATCATTGGAAACTGTTGACCGCTTCTCTCTTGCAGGAAACAAGCCTATGTTTATGTATACTATGATTGTCTTTTTGAATTTGGTGCTAATACTGTTATATGGAAATGGAATAGGTCTTTGGATTATGGACGCGAATATTCTCTAATGGACGACGGCTGGATTATGAATGACGGACTAGACGCTTGTAATGTACAACGTACGTCCAGTCTCCCTGAACTTTCGCTTGAGAGACAGGAGTTATATTAATTTGGATACTCCATGGAAGGCTCTCATACGAGTAATGCGATACAGTGGAAATCCATGTGTCAGGGTTAATGAACCAACCTGGATTTCCGAATAGAGGCAAGGAATTTCGAATTTTGGTTTCATTTGTATTTAACGTGAACACAACACTTTTCGACTTGGTTTCAGGTGCTCATCTTACCACAATGTGAAGTCTACCGCGCGTTTGATCTTTCCGCCATTGAGGTCGCAGTTTGTTCACTCGGGACTTTCAGCTTGGCGATTGAGACCATAATTGGTGAGTATGGTTGGTTAGTAGTTCAGTATAACGTGACACTAGGCTTTCTTTTTTAATATGATGTTGTTTACTGACAAGCCTGGTAGTCACGTCGGCTTTCGTAGTGTAACGTGTACGAGCAGGACCAGTCGTGGTGTTTACGTGAAAACGAGTCGATAAACCGTGATTACCCACTGGCATTCTGGCCGTCACCGTAGTTTACCCCTTCACTAGTAGAGACCCTACAAGGATGACTGACGCTGATGTAAAGGTCTATTATGGTATATCCTGCATAAATAGTATACACGATTACAGATAATAGCGTAGAACCGCATGTCTAAGGAGATGTAACGTTATGCAGTCGAATAATATTTACATATATGTACGGACACTAGGAGAGTGTATGCGAATAAACTTGATGTTATATACAAATAATATAAGAGAGTGTGTGCATATAATTTTACAGATACAGTTATGCTTTAAATATGTATGGGTACGCGATAAGGGCGGCCTGGTTGCTGGCCCTTTCCCCACACGCTAACTGTATTTGCGACCCTCTGCGACCTGCGACTCGGTCGCAGGTCGTCTTCTTCCGTCGTTGGAACATTACGGCTGTAATTCTCTCTCAATATATGACACCCTGTCATTGGAGCCTCTCCACGGATGTTGCAGCCCGTCGTCTTCTTCACCCCAAGTCGTCGGAACGTTATGTCTGTAATGCTCTCCCAATATATACCACCCAATCGTTGGAGCCTCTCCACGGATGTGGCAGCTTATCGTCTTCTTCACCCCCCAGTTGTCGGAGCCTGACCCTAACATGTCAGCTCACCAGTTTGCTTCCTGCACAGGTAGGTATTGCACGGCGTCTCAGCCCTCACGGCTGCTGCGACCCGTCTATAGACACGACCCATGGCTACACGACCCATGTACAGCTCGTGCTCCTTGGCCGTCACAACATCTACTTGGATATATATTGTGTTATTATTACATCTGGTACCGCTGTAGCATTACTGTCTGTAAACCGCTGCTGGCGACTCTCTGCGACCCGGTCGCATGCCTCTGCAACCCGATCGCAATCCTTCTGCGACCTTCTGCGTCCCGGTCACAGGTCTGTCAGATTTGACGGTTTATCGACGTTTCTCGGTAGAAAAAGCCTGGCTGTACTGTGCCTTGTCTTTTCTGTACGGTCTGTAATCTTTGTGGTCTCTTTTGCACCCGTCCAGCGTCTATGCGACCTTTTTGCGACCCGGTCGCAGGGCTCTCCGATTCCACGATTTATCAACGTTTCTCAGGAGAAGCCCGTCTGTACTGTGCCTTGTCTTTTCTATCCTGTCTGTACTCTTTGTGGCCTCTTTCGCACCCGTACAGCGTCTATGTGCCCGTCTGCGACCTTTCTGCGACCCGGTCGCCGACCTCACGGGCTGCACAATATGTCGTCGAATAACGGTAGGAGAGATTGGCTCTATTATATCTGTATTTATAGTACATTTGCATATAATCTGAGGGTGGAGGGAATCCCTTATTACCGTCATATACCACTTCACGACCGATGACACAGACACATAAATTATACTGACCACGTCCCAGTGCCCGGGCTGTTCAGCAAAACAGTGCCGATATCATACAATCTACTGGTGTTGACCTATATCCTTATTCTATACTGATGTCTGATCATAATTACCGGAATGTGCTACGCGGTAATACATGTCATGTTACAGTATTATAGAATACCCCGAGACTACAATTAACACGCCAGTCGGTCTTCCCCCTCTGTCGTGTTCCCTATATTTATAGTACAACACAAAAACACGGTTCCACACTGAAAATGCAAGCCAGCAAATTCGCATTGGATTGACGTGTTTACACAGGTTGCACTAGCTATATGATCTTCAATCTTTTATACTCTCAGGCCAAAGCAATTACATTTGCGACCCGGTTGCAAAGTGCGCCAAAACCACACAATTCAGGCTGTACCTGGAAAAATAAAGAACAAGGTGCAGTCTCGTGTTATTGGACGTGTCAGAGTTGGAAATTACGTGATACATGTATGTATGCAGTATGTATTGGTATTTCAAATTATCAAGGTGAGTGGGCAGGGAAATGCTTTATTGTTTTCATTTTGGGCCGTTTTTCCCGCTCATATGTTGGCGGTGATAGTTTGATTTGTCTTTACTATGAAAGCCGACGTAACTACCAGGCTTGTCAGTAAACAACGTCATATTAAAAAAGAATGCCTGGTGTCACGTTATACTGGACTAGTCTCTATAGATAAGACCAGGTCGGAAACCAGTTTTTTTCGCAGAAACCTTGTAGGCCCAATCATTCATAATTTTGAGATTTGCGCTGATTTTTTTGGCACAATCATGCTTTGCTTGCCTGTAAATGAAATGGTGTGTACATTCATGTCTGAGTTCTCATAGTTTTTTTTAATATATCCACATAGAAGGCCAAATAGAGCGTCCTCATTTTCATCGACTACAAACATGGCCACCGTCATCTTATCCGATACTCTCTAACCGAGTGATATGGTGCGATTTTCATTGAAATGCAGTGAAGTTATACACATTGCTTAAAGTTGAACACTTGGTTCGAGACTATTTCTCTCGCGCTAGACTTGGATACAGTCTCTGTGTAGTCGAAGAAAACGACACGGTGGAAGAGTGGACAAATTCCTGTTTTAAATGGAATTAGGGAAAAAAGGATTGGAGTAACTGTTAATAAAGGTAACTGAAAACAGTTTTGCCAATTTGGTAGAATTTTTTTCTCAAAATGAAGTGTTAGTTTTTGACAGCATGAAAACTGGTTTCCGGCCTGTCCGTATACTTTGACCCAATATGGACTCTAGTGCCACCCAATATATACATCTCGCAATATCTGTCCTCCGATATACAAGGACTGCTACCTGTGGTTCCTACTATCCCATGATGCATCTCAATGAACTTACATGTACACTCTGGGATGACTCGGCTCCATAGGGCAATAAAACAACCCCTCCCAGCTCTCTGTCCATTTGTTTTATCGAGTTCGACAAAGAGTTTGTTTGCCGTGAAGTGCTCATCCGTCTGCAATCAGTTTTCAAACATCAATGTCGGTTGAATTCTCCGCCATTATATTCATACGTATCACGTGATCAGCAACGTATCATCACATGACTGGCCGTACGAAGATAATGACGGAAGTTCAACCTGTCTTGGATGTTTGAAGACTGATTGCAGATGGATGAGCTCTTCAAGGCAATCAAACTCTTTGCCTGAATCGATAAAACAATTGACAGAGAGCTGAGAGGGATTACTTTATTGAAGAATGGAGCCGATTGACCCATGGAGTCATGTGATCCCGGAGTGTACATTTAATTTCATTGAGAGACATAATGACGCAGTAGAAACGATCGAAGCCGTGTCAACTTGGCTACGTTCGTGTCCGGTCTCTATCTATGACAGTTGTTTATTCCCAGTTGCGTATCAGAATCGAGGTCGAGGTCAGAGATCAGAGGCCAATGTGACGTGAAAACGCGAATCAGTGAATCCCTTTTGTGAGAGGATTTATATGGCGGAAAAGGTCAATACCAGAGGAATTAAAAATTACAATTTTTGTGTCAGTAAATAGGGGCGGACGACTTGTCACGTACCAAACTTGAGATCAAGTTCAAATTATGGTTACGGTCATTGTGACCCCGAAATCAGGAAATTTTTAATAGTCACATGTTTTTAGACAGTTGATAGATTAGGGGGAGACGATGTGTCACGCACCAAAATTGAGATCACGGTCATAGTCCCTGTGACCCCAAAATCAAGTCTCAATTTGTTTTGTATCTGTGGATATATCAAGTGGACGATGTGGCATGTACCAAAGCTTAAGGTCAAGGTCAAACTCACTGTGACCCCAAAATCAGGAAATCATTAAAAATCGACAAAGCGACCTGATAACAAATTGTCCATCCCCACCAAGATAGAAGTCCCTGACAAAAATATATTGGCAAAGTGAGCATACGTATGGTATTTCAATCTGCAGTTTTAAATTACCCAAGCAATACCCTGACGTTGTCATTATTTCCATCATCTACTGGAAATACCATACTGTCCTGGATTAAGGTAAAACGGGGTAACTTTGACACAACTTTATCTCCAATCTGATTTGGAGACCAGAACCACACTATGTCAACACTGGGTACCATTAAGAGTCCACACTGGATACATTTGGACCTGTTCAAATTATTGTTGTGATAACCACAGATATTTATTGCATGTTAGTTTGAAAAAGAAGAACATGTGTCAATGTTACCCCATGGTGAATGCCCTGGGGTAACATTGACATGCACCATCAAAGTCATAGCAAACCAGCTGGGGTAACTTTGACATGTTGAGCTGAGGTAACTTTGACATCATCATGGGAATCAATGGTGAACGTGGTGTCCAAGTTACCCAAAATACACAAAATTACTGAAAATAGTGGCCAGAATATGAACTGGAAAAAGCTACTATAGCAATGATTAGTACTTCTAAAATAGTATATTTTTACTATAAACTCAAAACATTGCAGCACTTTACCATAGAAGTTTTTGTGTCAAACTTTTATCAGTTACACCAGTGCAAACTACATGTTAAGTGGTCATCTTATGAAGAGTGTCACATGGCTGGCCACCTAGTCCTGCTACCTCAGCAGATATAACAGCATCTTATATATAAAGGTAGATAACTGCCTATGAGGTGTAACAATATGCTAATATAACTAAAACAAAAAGTTGTCAAAGTTGTCCCACTGTCAAAGTCACCCCGTGTTACCTAACACTTAACCCTACCTGGCCTGGGGGGGGGGGGCCATTATGGCCCCCCCTACCAAACTTTCTGCACTATCTCCGGAACGGCAAAAAATGAAGAGCTGAAACTCCGTGACTTTATAGTTTATCTTATTGGGGTCATTTTGAGCCTATTTGCATAACCCCCCGAGCAGAGGATCATGGGTAAATCCAAGATGGCGGCCATGTGGGTACCAGAAAAGTGATGTTTTTGTCAAATTTCTTCAAAATTTCTGCTTTTCCGCAATGAAAAGTGGGCAAAAAATATTTTATTTCATATCACATTAATATTTGCTAATTTTTCGTACAGTTTTTGTGTAGAAATTGCAAAAATAAAAAATTCGGAAAATCTGACCGAAAAATCGACCAAAAATGTCGTTTTTGAAAATGACGTCATCAAAGCGGCCATCTTGGATTTTTTTACATTTTCTGGTAGAGCTTGACCCAGGGGTATAGTGTAATAAGTTTCAGCCCCCTAGCTCAAGGGGTAAGAAAAATAATTAGGGGGGGCCATTTCGGCCCCCCCCCCAGGCCTGGACAGGTCCCAAAAAGCCCAGGCCAGATAGGGTTAATATCCCACTTGATTTTGAAAGGATATATAAGCCTAATGCGCATCTCAGGATGCCTTTACGTCACTAGTGATCAATGCAACCGCAACCGTGGAATTGGCGTATGGGTAATGATAACTTCCGGTCTTATACATCGTCGATAGACGAGGTGAGATATTTTAATCAAGATTTCTCTCTGTATTTGAACTTGTGTAATGTATGTAAGCTGTGAGATATCTGCAGTTCCATGATGTCAAAACGTCAAGATCATTAAATCATTTAAGAATTGCTTTGTCCGTCTGTCTGTCCATCTTGATGGATTATTGCCAGGCTTTCCAACTTCATATAACATATATCACGGGCGATGAAGCAGAAGCCTATTGAAAATGACTGCGCTTTATCTATTTTATCATTGTCAAATTCTGGTACTGGTGATATCCTTTGAAGGATTATATTCTGTGATCTTCAGTGTGCAACTGGTGATTAACTGGAAAGCTTCCCAATTTGACTGACCAGTTCCCGTATGTATTAAAACACCATCATTATGCATTATCAACATCTCAACGGAGAATGGTCTGTTCTCAATTACCGCCTCATGATGTCCGCTGATGGTGCTGAGCAAATGTTTCCACAACCCCCAGAAGAACCGTTCCCCTGTGCTCGTGTTGCACATGGGTTAAGATAGATTATTCGTGGGTCTTCGTCTGACCAAACACCTGAGTGTATTTCTCTGTCCATATATATATAGAAAATGGACAGAAAATCCACGTAGTGTTACATGTTTCGAGCGGAGAGAAAAATAATTGTTAAAAAGGGTATTGTGTCTTTTCAGACAAAGCCGCATTAGTTTCATAGGGAAAAGAAATGGAAGATGTATCAGTAAAACGGGAGGATGTTGACCAAACGGACGAATCCGTGAGAAAGGACGAATTATGGAGCCAAAGAACCAAGAATATGTCTTTGAAGGAGGAATTGGGGATCCAAGCTGGGATACACAACCATGTAGCAATAAAAGAAGAACCCGTAGTCGAGTTTGATGTACATGCAAATGGCCAGCCACTACAGAAGATCCTTATACATAGACCGATTAAACAAGTAAGTCATACCAGGTGTATCCCGTGTATTTTACATACAACAGCTATAGCAAAGGTGAAAACTCTTGCAAACATACACCATCATGTCAACAATTGACCACAAGGAAGACCACAATACTGACTTGTCACAACTGCTCAAGGATAAAGCAAATTGAATCGCATCTCAATATTGAGAAACTATCCCGCACACGTTTAAGTGTTTCATACTCTTACAATTTTAACCCATTCACTTTATCCGGTGGATACTTCATGTTGGAAGCTATTGTCAGAGTCTTTGTGCATCTGAAAAGGCTCTAGTCTAGACACATTGTTGTTCCCAGACTTGGCTAGGGTATGCATTGTCTCGTGATGCTTACATGAAGTATGAACCCTGTATCCCTTCAACAACCACCCACTCACCCCACCTAGTAACATAAGTAGCTCCAGAAAAATGTACACAAAATAGCGAAGGTCAAACTTGGATAGGTGACCGGGCACTTTACTGATAAGTGTCCAGGATAAAAGGAACTGTGAGTACTCTCGTGACCTGGTACATGTACTCACCGTCTTGATATGAGAGGAACATATATGGATAATAGCTTACAGTGATATACTGCTGATTCTTAAAACACTACGTTATCCTTGCCAGATTGTCCAATCGTGATAACTGTTTTGATCTTCCAGGAGTGTCCAGGGATATGCAATGATACCGAACAGACCAGACTTGAGGATGATACAACTCCGGTGGAAAAACCTTTTCCTGTGAACCTGTATCGGGTCAATAATATGTGCAGAAATTATACTCCGCTGAACACTGACTGTTCCAGACCAAACACCACCTTCTTGACACATGTCCTAGAAACCCAAAACGCAGACCAGATCAGTGATAAGCTAGACCACGAGAGACCACAAACCTGCGAAAATCCATACAAATGCCCATTATGCCCGTTTAGTTGTACCAAGAAAAGTGATATGCAGAGACATCAGAGAACTCATACTGGCGAAAAGCCATACAAATGTCCATTGTGTCCGTATAGCTGTGCTTGGAAACACAATCTCATTGACCACGAGAGAACACATACTGGTGAAAAGCCATACAAATGTTCATTATGTCCGTATAGTTGTAGACGTCAAACTAATCTGAACAGTCACCAGAGAACTCATACTGGTGAAAAGCCATACAAATGTCCATTGTGTCCATATAGCTGTGCTTGGAAACACCATCTCATTGACCATGAGAGAACACATACTGGTGAAAAGCCATACAAATGTTCATTATGTCCGTATAGTTGTACGCAAAAAAATACTCTGAAGGTACATCAGAGAGCTCATACTGGTGAAAAGCCATACAAATGCTCATTATGTCCATATAGTTGTACACTGAAAAGTGGTCTGAAGAGACATCAGAGAACTCATACTCGTTAAAATTTATACAAATTCTCATTATGTGCGTATAGTTGTACACAGAAAACTGATCTGAAGAGACATCAGAGAACTCATACTGGTGAAAAGCCATACGAATGACCATTGTGTCCATATAGCTGTGCGGAAAGACCTTCTCATTTACCATGAGAGAACATATACCGACGAAAAGACATACAAATGTTCATTACTCCCGTATTGTTGTGCACATAAAAATAATCTGAAGACATCAGAGAACTCATATTGGTGTTAAGCTACATACTGGTGGTCAGTGTGTCAGGATAACTGTGTAAAGAAAGGTCATCGGACCGAACATGGATAGCTCAGCATGGTAAATGTCCAACCGGATGCTCATTATGAAATTTGATAAAGGAGGGTTAAGTATTTTTTGTAAAAAAAGATGAGATAATTCACACTGGTCATAAAAATAAGAATGCATGAAAAGCCATAAACATACACGTAGTAAAAATACTTCCGTATTGATTTGTTATCAAGAGTCATACCTGAGGAAAGGTAACTGATTCCGTTATCACCCTTCGCTGTATTAGTTCCATCGAGATATGTTCTATGAATGACCAGGTAACTTGTTATACTGTTCTTTAGTTACGCATTAATAGAGCATTTCCACAACCGGATGTTCTTATGTTTCCATGAGAAACGACTCCCCCGAATCCGCCGCCGCCGCGGCTTTGAAAGTGGATGTTTCTGAAACCGTTAAACGTTTTCGGGTCAGACTTTGTTTGTTTGTGTTTTGATGGCTCTGTTCACTATTAGGTGACGCTGTAGGCAGAGCATAGAGAAACCTTTCACGATTTCGTCTGAACGACTTTTTTCATTGAACTCTTATGTGCCATCTTCCTAGGGCTTTAGATTTCACCTGCTTGTTTTTCGTGGTATTTGGTCATCACTTGGTGGCGCTATGGACATGAATGCAGGTAAACCTGTGTAACATGATATCTTCTAAACAACTTTCTTGATTTCCATGAAATTTCGATATAATGATCTTGCAAGATAGGCAAAGGATTGACAAAATTTTAGTGGTATTGGTGAAATCATGGAGGCGCGTTTTTGCATCTCAGAAATTTACTTTCTTTAAACAGCGAAAATAATTCTAGTTTGCTTAACATGAATATAACATTCCCAGTGTTATAATTCACGTCCCTTGTAAGCCAAACGACCTTTTTTTTTAAATACGTGGAATTCTCATGTCCAGTATCTACATTGCCCAGGCCGGACCTGGGAATTTTCTTCATCATGTAGTTTCGTGATATTTGTTCATCATTGGGTAGCACCATAGGAAGTAAACTTATACAGCAAAATTCATTGGCTCTTCATGAAGTTTATCATTATACCCCCCGACACGTTGTGTAGGGGGCGTATACTGGTTTCAGCTTGTCCGTCCGTCCGTCGGGGCGTCCGTCTGTCCGTCCGTCATTTCGTTTCCGGAGCATAACTTGACAACCGCTGCTTGGATTTCTCTCAAATTTTGTATGCAGCTACCATACCATGAGACCTCGCTTGGGATTGCATTTGGCGCATGTGCGTCTACAGGTGGCGCCACCTAGGGTCAAAAGTTTCTCATGTCGGTCCGTAACATTTCGTGTGCGGAGCATAACTTGACAACAGCTAATTGGATTTTTCTCAAATTTTGTATTTAGCTACCTTATCATGAGACCTCACTTGGGATTGCATTTGGCGCATGTGCGTCCACAGGTGGCGCCACCTAGGGTCGAAACTTTCTCTTGTCGGTCCGTAACATTTCGTTTCCGGAGCATAACTTGACAACCGCTACTTGGATTCCTCTCAAATTTGGTATGCAGCTGCCATACCATAAGGCCTTGCTTGGGATTAAGTTTGGCGCATGTTCGTCTACAGGTGGCGCCACCTAGGGTCAAAACTTCCTCTTGTCGGTCCGTAACATTTCGTTTCCGGAGCATAACTTGACAACAGTTAATTGGATTCCTCTCAAATTTGGTATGTAGCTACCCTACCATGAGACCTCGTTTGGGATTGCGTTTCGCGCATGTATTTCTACAGGTGGTGCCACCTATGGGCAGAATTTTCTCAGTTGGTCCGTAACATTCCATTTCTGGAGCATAACTTGACAACCGCTGATTAGATTCTTCTCAAATTTTGTATGTAGCTACCATACCATGAGACCTAGCTCGGGATGGCGCATATGCGTCTACAGGTAGTAAGTTTAATATTTCGCTTCCCATTTACTTCCTTTTCCTCTTCAATGTGGTTATCCAGATGACAGTAATTCACCTATCTGTTGCAACGGCCCATTTCAAGTCTACACGGTACAGGGAGTACTGTTCTAGTGGTAACAACAGTTAGGTAAACACTATCCCTGCATAACCCCATTCTCAACAATCATTATTAACATCAATTTTCAGAACAATCCATTAAACTCATCTGAGTATCGTCTCGACACATGCATAGACAATGCGTTAACCGCAGTCGCGACCGAGCGAGGTCTCATTGTCAACTAGTTGCATACCGTACCGCCACCCAACAAATACAAATACTCGTCAATTTCTATCAAATGTGCATCCAGGGGGTATCTTGTAAGCATGCTTACTGATCATTTCCACCGCCACAATTCCATTCGGCTTACTGGTGAAACGTTAACCACCACCATGTATCTATGCCTTACGGGGGGTATCTTGTAAGCAGCCTTACTGATCATTTTAATCAAATGTATGCATCCCTCAGACTATGCTCTAGTTGTGATCTTGTTAGACAGACCAAGGATTTCCAAACATAAAATTTGTATTTACTTTTTTTTTTAAATTGTAGTTTTATTCTAGAGATATTGCCCTTAATTAAACAAACTCACACCAAAGCATATTTAGAGGTTTGGATGAAGACGGCCACGGCTTTATTGGCTAACTTACATGGTATAGTGTACCAAATCCCAGCGGGCTGATATATACTTTTAGTGCTGACCGTCTGCTATGTAATGACACATCAGCAACCCCCCAGTATGATACATATTTTGTCTCATTAGATACCGTAGCACCCACGCTCCTAAACCCTAGGAGGGGTGACAACATAGAGTGATCAGCACACACTTACCGCTACCCACACCCACACTGGGTAAACAACACGTCCCTCGGGAAACACATCGAATGGACAGCCACATAACCGGATGCCCCGCGGGAATTCGTCAAGGTGGCACCCACCCACTCGGGAAACACATCGAGTGAAGATCACACATCACGTAGACTGCACGTCCCTCGGGAAACACATCGATTGGACAGCCACATAACCGGGTGCCCCGCGGGAATTCGTCGAGGTGGCACCCACCGAATGAGTTCTATCTCATATACAAACTTTCCTAACTGAAACCCCTATCTGCCCGCCAGAATTCAGCCGCGTACAGTAAAACATACATGACGAAACCGATAAGAAAGCCGTGACATTGGTGCACACATAACTGTTCAATGTTACAAATGTATTCGTTGAACCATGTCAATCGCGAAAGCGTACAATAAATTTGGCAACTGCAAACTGTTTCGACGAAATCTTTAACTCAGGAGATTCCTTCCTAGTTCCAGCACTTGCTCTTCGTACCTACAAAATATAAGAGAAGAGAAAAACAGCAGCATCTATTCTCCTGAGCCAGGACATACACCGATTCTACAAATATGATAGATACATAAACCAGAATAGCTGTTGTTCTGCACAATATAGGATACCCACGACAGCTGGGCTCACATTATGCGTACATTTTAACTGCAATAGACAATACTCTCGGCCAAAACTTTGAAGCTAATTAATTTTCTGAGTCCAGGGTGGGCGGGAGGGAAATGTGAAGACGAAATTAATCGTGTGTGTGTTCCACAAAAACCCTGACGCGAGAGGCCGATCAATTCAAGGACCCCCCAGCAGGAACAATTGCCTATGCAATTCAATCATGTGGCGACAACATGACAACTGCGCAGCCTATCACACCAAGGGAGGCTACTCTTACCAGTAAATCTCACAACTCCAACTGGGCGGGCAATACAGAATAAAATGATTTATCTTTACAGGATAAACAGTATTATTTATATTTTATTATCCATTTTTTCTCAATTCATCATTTGATTAACGTTATGGTTTAAAAAATGGATTCAAAGGACATTGATGCAATCAGAGAATATATGCTGCCATCAGTATGATGTGATACCGTATAGAGAATTGCAAGGAATGTAACACTGATATCCACCCTTACCATGCAGGCCTGCATATTGCATGCCATATGTTGACCATTCAGATGATAAAAGTGGTTGACTTATTGCATAATGAACTTTACATAAAGGGACCTGTAGACTGCTTGTATCAACAAAGTAAACTCTTTCTTTCCAGAAGCAGTGCTTCTTCTCATTCTAATACTGATATAATAATTTGATTCTGTTCATTGGTATGGCTATCTGAATTACATTTCTTTAATCTCCAGTGGCTGTGAGGCCCTGGGCTTCCACATGTCTGGAGAGGCATTCTGGCCAATTTTGTCAATGAGAAAAATCACAAATTATCACTCGGTTAATGCTCTGTTTTTATACGTGGAGGTCCCTAGAATCTATTTGAACTCGAGATATGAAATGGCACATACCATTGCATTTTGACAGCATAGTTACAACTGTTGATAACTATTTATGGACTGAAAAAGTAGAAAGATTTTTAAAGTAGAACTTCTACATGCCTGTTATATGGCACGTTCCATCTGGGAAATTTTTATTTTTAATTTAAGTAAAATGGTGAGTTCTGTTGCATTTTGACAGAATATTTGGGCTTAAAGATAATATGTAATGATGACTCAAATGGAACTGAATTGTCCATGCCATCTGTCTGTCCGTCTATCAATTTTTGACGGACTAGAAGCCTATCCCAGTGGACAACCTATTTTTCGAAGGTTATATATTGTATATTATGATATAACATGAACTCCTCATCACCATCGTTGTGGCTGTGATCTTCCAGGTTAATCTACCAAAATTTGCATGTGTTGCAACAGCCTCATGCTTCAGCAGTAACTTAAAACCAAGCCGTATCGTCTGATCTGCTGAAACATCCCCTATGTCCAAGCTCTGACATACCACATCACTGTCGGAATATCGGTACCAAGACACATTGATGGACCACACCAGTGAAGATGCCCGATTTATGTTGAATGCCGTTATTGCCTAAGTACTATTAGAAGCATTTTCAACAACAATAATTCGCTGACTTCCAGTAAAACATCGTGAATGGTATTTATTTTTGTTGTGTGGCATTTTTATTTGCCGGTGTGGAGGCTAAGAATGTCCGGTGCCTAAGAGTGTCCGTCTTCTATCTTCTAACCCAGGTAGGACACTTTTCCCCGCATTGTCCGTCCTTAGTTGCAATAGAAAAGGATATGAAACGGGACACTCATCACCAGGACATTCTTATCCATCACACCGGCATTGTTTCAGATAGAATACTACAGCCTAATTCATACAATCAGGAATAAAAAAGGGATTGAAATTTTGATGTTCAAACTTGTGTGGCAAAAAAATAGGCAATTTGAAATTTTATTTTGTCTGCAGGCCCGTGAAACGCACAATCAAGTTGGTGTTGCCTCACACTAGGTTTCGCCCATTGGTAAAGAAATCGTGGTGCAGATCCCGATTTGAGGGATGTCCATGAGTATGATTAGTAGCCAAAGTGGATAGTTTGGGGTGCGAAGGAAGGTATTTGGTGTAGAGATGGACCATCCATATCTATCATATCTATGCTGTATTATACCATATCTGTCCTGAATTATACCATATCTGTGCTGTATTATACCATAAAAATGGGAGTCTATATGCGGTGACTATACTACTAAGGTCCCTCCGTCAAAATAACCATTTCGTTTTATCATTAAATAACTGGTTAATTATTACCTGTACAGCTTTAAATACATACACGATAACGGTAGCTTTGGCGTATTGTCGCAATGGCTCATTTTGGTTTCCTCTGTCGGCCATTGGCACCCAGTATAGTAAGCTTAAGTTTTGTGCGATTCAGAGGGCGACAATACGCCATTACGATGGCCGCATCCGTCTTCCATAGATAGCCGCATGAATGTATATTTATGTGGCATGATGCAGTTTTCAAAAGCCCATTCTTCTGTTTGGATTGTATATGCCTATAATTCTGGTTGACCGGTCGCTGCATATTTTTAGCCCTTCTCTTTCTCCTCCTTTCGTTATTGAGGTCACTGCGAAATAGCGTCACGGTAGGCGAGGCTGGGACGGCGGAAGAGGTGGTAGCGGAGGGCAATGCGCCCCCCCCCCTCCCCAATATTTTCAGCGAAAAAAAAAAGAAAGTAAAACCAAACAAACACGACACAAAAAAACCAAGGCAGCGGAAAAACCGCTAGACTAAAGCAAAAGCAAAAATAAACCTATACATTGAATGCAAATTTTACTTTCCAATAAGCATCATCCTTGCTCATTCACATTCAAAATCTGGCTCTGTGTTCGGCTTCCCAACAAATATAAAATATCTGTGTTCTTGACATGGTCAAAGCTTAATATACCTTTCGATTGAAATTATTCCTACGAAATAGGATACAGATTGCAAATTGTCCAGTAATGACCCAGTCAGTCATCAGTCCATCTGAATCCTTTCGTCGGCAAAATAAGGAGAACCGTTGACATTAGAACCTTGATTTTTGGCATGGAGGTGCGTCAGGGGACTGTTACCAACACGTTCTGAGCTGACCTACTTTTGATAAAAATTTCTGGTGATTTTTGATGAAAATCACTGCTGCTTCTGACTTGGACAGTGCCCATCTTAATATAGGCAAGATTTCAACTGGGGGTGGAGATTTCCAAGAGCTCGGTTCGCGTCAGAGTCCTAATGCCTACCCTACTTCGTAGGTCCTGTGACGTTCATGTATATAGTTATTATTTAAATTATATATACCGGTGCTTTCGAAAATCATCATTTGTTTGACGGCGAATATTTAAAATAAAACTTGTGAGAAACAGCAAAACAGGCACAACAAATAGAGCTTTATTTCCTCGTTGAATGTTGAATAATGGCGTCCAACTCAGCCTCGTTTTTTAACGAACATGCGCAATGACTTTTCATCGCATAGCTCCATCGCATAGCCCCATCGCATAGCTCCATCTCAGCTCCATCGCATAGCCCCATCGCATAGCTTCATCGCATAGCTCCATTGCATAGCCCCATCGCATAGCTCCATCGCATAGTTCCATCGCTCCATCGCATAGCTCCATCGCATTGCTCCATCGCATAGCCCCATCGCATAGCTCCATCGATCCATCGCATAGCCGCATCGCATAGCGCGACTTTTTATCGCACAGCTCCATCGCTCCATCGCATAGCTCCATCGCTTCATCGCATAGCTTCATCGCTTCATCGCATAGCTCCATCGCGTATCGCATAGCCTCATCGCGCATCGCATAGCGTGACTTTTTATCGCATAGCTCCATCGCTGCATCGCATAGCTCCATCGCGCATCGCATAGCTCTATCGTTCAATCGCATAGCTTCATCGCTCCATCGCGTTAAATTAGAAATGAAAGACGCGATGGTCCCTCTTGGCCATCATATATATACCTTGTAATATAGCAGATTTTGTCTCTAACACAATGAATCGGTCACGAATCATGAATTCTTAACTTATTTCATATAATTTGGAGGGGCAAGGTCATTAGGACTCGAAATGCGATTTTTATATTACTAAGATGTGACGACTAATACACCTAATCGTTGCTAGGTCAATAGGGCTCGAGATGCGTTTTTTATACTAATAAAATGCGAAGACTAATATACCTCATCGTTGCCAGGTCAATAGGGCTTGAATTGCGATTTTTATATTACTAAATGTGAGTGAATATTCTGTTGCTATACCATCCTCTGCGCCACAAGGTCAACAGATCTCGAAATGCACTTTTATACTACTAAATGTGACTAATATACTGTTACTACACTATCCTCTGCGTCAGATACTTACTGAAATATTCAATTCTTTTAAATAGAATACTGGCAAAAATTAATACATTTTTCTTAATAAAAAAAATAATAAAAATAATATTGATCAAAAAATATAATATCAGAGAAAAAAACCGGTGCAGGTGGGGGTTGAACCCACGACCTTTCGATCAAGAGCTCTGTCTTCTAGTGTGTTATATTTCGTTAAAATTGTATTTAATTTCTTTCTTTTCTAATTATTGTGCTAATCCCACGATAAAAACATGCTAAAAAAATAACACAGGCCAACCCAACAATAATATACGACCCAGCGCTACGTAAGCAATCAACTATTTTTGCTAAAACCATAGAATTCCCGGTAAATTAGGAAGTAAATTGTGTCATCATAATAACATGGCAGATTTTACGGTAATGTCGGGAAGGAATGACTTGGCAAAAACCGCTAATTTCTACGTGAAATTCAAAGAACTTAGCCGGAATAAAAGTAAGCTATGACTCTATGACATAGAAATTTATGTTGGCTGTTGTCAAATTATGTCTAAACGCGTTCTTTGTTCCTGGCGAACGAAAATTGTGTGAGCCAAAATGTGCGAGGGTGTTGACCGCGCAGTGACGCGAGAATTTCTGGTCAGTTCGAGAAAATGTGGAATATCTTAAAAAAAAATATGCATGGTTGACATCAGATAACTGATAGCAAGAAAATCCTAATGACTTATAATTTTCAGTTTCATAAGTTATGGTTACTGAAAATTGTGAAATATGACGTTTTCTGCTGCTCAAATTGGCGCGCTCGCACATAATGTGAGAAAATAGGCGCATTTTGTCAGAAAAAAGAATCTCCGCTTATATCCGTATCTGGAAACTTCATACTTCATGACAACATAGTACAATATGTGCACTTCCATATCCTAGTGGAATTTTATTTTTACGGCTTTATATCGGAGTGGATGTAAACAAATGCCCCCCACTCCCCTCCTCGACCCCCACGCAATGCCTGGGTTTGATAGGTCTGCAGCTGGCAGAACATTTCCACCCATGTTGGAGGTGCATACTGCATGTAAATAGCTGTGTTTTATACCCCAGAATTTGGAAGTTAAAAATTCATACTTCCCCACCAGTTAACCTTGTGAATTTTGTAGAGGTCTGCAGTAACATTCTAAGTCTACAATGTTTTTAGACGGGTAAGCTGATATTTTATTTTTAATTTTCTGTGCCTTTAAACCATGACGTCAAAAACAATTTGCCTTGGAAACGAGCAAAATAATAGAACAACTCACATAAATGCAGCTGCTGGGTTGCTGAATTTTTCAGCGAAACACTAAAACTTCTCAAAGTTAAATTTTATATTTGTTTTAGACATCAACTCACGTTTTTGGGAAATTTAGTCAGCTTAGAAGTAAGATACATGTAAACTAGCACAAGCTATATCGACGACATGACGATATAACGTGTACCACAGGTAAATTTTTCTATGACGTCCGCGTTTGCCAGATAAAAAGAGAGCCATAGGTAAATCGGTACCCAGTCATTGTCAAACATGCTCATGACGAAGTTACCAAGGAGATACATGGAGGGATAGCTCCCCCAAAGCAGCGCCCCAGCCACCGGATGTGTGAAGAAGCCACACCGATACAAGCCTGGAACCGTTGCCCTCCGGGAATTCAGCCGTTACCAGAGAGGCACAGAGCTTATAATACCAACGCTGGTATTTCAACGCCTCGACCTTGAAATAGCTCAGAATGTCAAGATACGGTTCCAGAGCTCCGCCGTCATGGCTCTTCAGGCAGCTGGGGAAGACTAATTGGTCGGTCTGTTTGAGGATACCAACATGTGCGTCATCCACACAGTGACGCCCAAGCATTTACAACAGGCGCCAGTGGAGTAGTTAGGGCTACACACAATTCCAATGTCCCCTTTCAGGGCCAACTATGTCTCTCGAAATGGGACTTCTAACATTGCACAAATGTAACACGAGCTCCCACACATCTTCCCTACCTACATATTTTTTCCTAGATAAAAATATTTTTGAAGCCCAATAGATTAAAACAATGAGAAACACAGTAATTGAGGGGAAGGGGGGAGGAAATTAAGATAAAAAAAATTAGGGAGAAAATTAGGGAAAATTCGGATAGGTGGTCTATTCCCTGGGTGGGGGGGGGGGGTAGATTAAGAATAAATTTAAAAAGTAGGGGAAATTCGGATAGACAGAGTGGTTTGTTGCCCAGGGGGGTGTACTATATATGTGAGACATGGATTGGGGGGATGTACTATATATGTAAGACATGGGTTGGGGGAGTTGGGAGATTGAGGGAAAAAATATATATATAAAGTACAGGCAGGTTGAGGTGTATCCACTGGTCAGGCAGCTTGAGGTATATCCACTGGTCAGGCAGGCTGAGGTGTATCTACTGGTCAGGCAGGCTGAGGTATATCCACTGGTCAGGCAGGCTGAGGTATATCCACTGGTCAGGCAGACAGACCGAGATAGGTCAGGCAGAAATTCCCGGTAAGATGATGAATGAAGCTATGCAGTACGACTTTTTATAGGAAAAA
>JAVTVY010010093.1:0-47232 GCA_036873755.1 Hanleya hanleyi
AAATCATACATTATGTTCGATTATTCATTATTTTTCCAGATCATCAAGATGAGTGTCAGTGCGGCACATGTTAATGCGCTGAAGGGATGTATGGCCATCGTTCGCCAGGATCTTAAAGGCAATGGAGTAGCTTTCTTCGAAAAGTATGTGGAACTTTTACATATTACCAAAAGCAAATGAACTAGAAGTCTGCAACCTTCGATTTAGTGCCGTGTTCGCGTCAATTCAAAACAAAAATAGAGTGATGCATCACGGGAGATGAGTGAGGCTTCACGGGAGATGAGTGATGCATCACGGGAGATGAGCTGATGCTTGGATTTAAATGCTCGGCCTATGAATTAGTCACGCCCATGATCCCAGCGTGGCGATCTTCACACTTCGTCTTGAGACTGTACAAGACGCTATAGAGATGTAGACTGTGTGACGAGTGCCACGTGCTGTTTGGCTAGTCTAATCTGATGACACACACTTCTGGTTCATTTGCGTTTGTTATTACCTATTTTACAACCCGGCTGAAGTCAGTTCCTAGTTCCCAGTTCCTTATTCGCGAATAAGGAACTGGGAACTAGGAACTGACACCAGCCGGGTTATTTTATTGAACCATTCAATGCACCATGAGATATGTTCAATATCACACTGAGACCCTGTTTCCGGCACTATCCTCTTCCAAATAGAATATGGCGGTCTAGACCAGGAATGCCATGCTTCAAGCAGTGTGCGATTTACATATTACACAACAACCAATGAACTTTCGTTAAAGTCACACAAATCGATACGTTACGAACATTCTGCGTCCGCTTTACTGATAGGTGAATTGGCAACCGGCATAATTCGAACTGTCAGCTTCGAGTCAAACTTGGAACTATTATGAGTCTGAGGTACAACTAATTTCGGGTTTTTTTCAAAAATGTATCCCCGCCCCCTGCCTATCGCGGCAGAGAATAGTGTAGGTCATGTATTTCCCATAAATGTTCCGAATATGCTTGCCACTCCTCACACTGTGCGAGTTTTCGCACGTCCTCGCCAACATGGAGGTAAACTGACTCCGTTATATACCTCTGCCAAAGCTTTAACTCTGGCCCGACCTCGAACAAATGTCACTATGTTAAACCAACACGGTTAACTCCACAGGGGATTAGTTCCAGCTTCAGGTCGTCATGAGGTCATCGTATGCTTTGCATTCCAAGAGTTTCATGCGCCCCGAGTAGGTCTGTTGTGCTTACATAACAGCGTCTTGTACTACGTTATGTTACAAAACAAGACAGAACTTATTCAAACGAAGAACTACATCCGACACACCAGAAAGGGAAAATCGGTATTTCAAGAAATGATGTACAACATATAACATATTAAAAACATATGTGGTTGCGACTGCAAGCTGATCACCAGAGCAATTTCGGTCCACTGTCCAGAGATTTTCAAAATATCTGCCACCATAGAGCTCGGTGACCACGCTGAAGATTGTGTCATAATATTTTCTTATATTACGGCCAAACATTCTTATAATTACTGGCACATTCCAACCTCATTGTGCGACGTGTCAATCGCATAACGGCCCTGCACTTATGAAAACTTGTTTTTTTTTTTTAATTCTGAGAACTTGCCACCTACCCCTTATCAAACTTTACACGCTCCGCGGGGGCAAAACATGAAGAACTGACTCGGTGATTTGTTTGCCTATCATATTACGCTCTATTTGAGTCTATTTGCATACCTATTGGAGTAGCGGATCATGAACAAATTCACAATGGCGGCCATGAGGGGGCGACTGAAAGGATTACGTCTTCGTCCGTTTTCTTCAATTTTTTTTTTTTTTCAGCAAAAAATGCCTAAAATCAATTCATTTCAAATGACAAAAGTTTTTCCTAATTTCTCCTAGATACTTCGGAGAAAGCAATCTTAATAAATTAAAATCCTATATGCTTCTCTATCGTATGGTCGCTACAGGATCTTATACTCGCCGATCTCCCTTCGTGTTTTGTTTACATCTGGGACTTCAAACTCTTGACCAATCGTAGCCCATCTTCTGTATTCTCTGGTGACATGACTCAAGTTGATCGATACAGCCGACTATAGGCTCTATAGGGGTACTTCGTATACCTAAATCATGAATATTCCAGCGGTAAAACAAGAAATATCAACATTTCTGTTCGATTCTCGCTTTCGAAATTTACTTTTACTGATTCAATCAATTTTCTGATGAAGTTCCACTATGATGAAATAGAAATATTGCAGAGAAAATACCCGATATACAGAAATAATTCAGTCGCTCGACGAAATTACTTCCACCGACCTGTTCAGAGCCTCTTCGTCCAGCGACTGCGAAAAATAGCTCGGGCAGCAGCCACGAGGACCCTTCACCGACAAAATTTTGCGAATATTTGGCGAAATTATCCCCTAATCCGACTGAAAAAGGTAAAAGTAGGTACAAATGTATGTCAGACTTTAAAATGTCTCTTATAACGAGTCGACTTTTCTGTCAGAAATTTCGCCGATACGTTGTGAAGTTGAAAGGGGTTGATCGCTCGCTCGCTCAGACCCAGGGTTTCTCATTTCCAGCTGACAGTTGTGCGCTGCATGCATACCTAGCTCGGATGTTTCGTCGTTGCTTTTTATGACTTTTCCTGTCATAATGCCGTCATTTATAGATAGTATAACTCCCGTTTAACTTGATGTCATTTAATCCAGACGTCTGGCATGAAACAGCGCGGGAGCCGATGTCACCTTTTCTCGGTTAGGCTGAGCGTCGAGTTGGAAGTGGAAATGCCGCTACTAAAACCGATGTGATTGGTCCGTTTGCAGCACTGCATATTCATGACATGACATCACAGAACACGGAGGGAGATCGGCGAGTATACGATCCTGTAGCGACCATACGATAGAGAAGCATATAGGATTTTAATTTATTAAGATTGCGGAGAAAGGAGCATAAATACAAAATTTCGAAATTCCTCAACAAAAATCGATCAAAACTCCATTTCTTTAAATATGACGTCACTGTGACGTCATTGGAGCTGTAATTTCATTTGTTTTTTTTAATATATATATATATATATATATATTTGCCGGTGGAGCTTCACCCCGAGATATATTATGGAAAATTTTATCCCCCTAGTCCAAGAATTAAGAAAAATGTTTGGGGGCGGGGGGAATGGGGCGAAATGTAGCCCCCCGCAAGCTGCGATATACGTCAAACTATAGAAACTCCAACTTATCAAGTGACCTATTCGAGTTATTATTTTCAATGGCCAGTGGGCAAAATTGGAAGAATGTTCAGCCAATCAAATACTTTCGGTAATGGTCAATTGTCAATTGATTCATCCGCTTCATCGTCTAGTCATTCATCTAAAGGAAATGTTTTTCAACAAATCGTGTTAGTATTTACAGAAAAGAACTGGGATAACCCAAATGCATAAAACGTCGTCCAATACTGGATATCCAAGAAAGTGCGGCACAGCCAACTTGCCGAAGGAGCATTTCTTTAATCCAATCTACGATGGAGGGTGTCTGGTTCCATGCTGCTTCAAAGATTTCTTCTTTGAAGTAACAGGAACTCAACTTGGCTGGGTGGTGCTTAGTTGGTTCGTCGCGATATAGCTGAAATATTGTTGAAAGCGACGTTAAATTTTATTTACTCACTCACTCACTCAATCCAATCTACGAGAATAAAGGTTTGGTAAAATGGGAGAAGTATACTTCGATTGATTGGTACAAATTCCTGGAGTGAGAGCCAATCACTGCTGCCAATCTCCCTGTGAGTCCACTGTCTGCACTTACTGTCTGAAATGTCTACCCCTCTCCACTCCTTTGTCTGCATATACACATAAGTATATTTTTTACATCAAATTTCGTCGCTGTCTAATATTATGCCCCTGGAGTTCGTTAAGAACCGGCAACACCATATCGCTTTGACCTTCGACCCTCTGAGTTAAGAGCTTCCTGTCGAAATATGGCCCCGGGTAATATGCCGGTCTGCAAACAGAGCCACTCAGCTGCTTAGATTAGACACTTCTCAGTGTTTCCATCTGTTTTCGAAATCAACTCGCGTAATGTTGTCGCTGAGTGAAATATGCTGTAAACGTTTGCATATGGGCGGCATATTTATAAGGCACAAGCTCTAAGAGCTTTACATATCGAGAGTAGATATAACCTTATCTCAATTCTTTGGATTTCTCAAAATTTTAAAGATAGCGTAAATTAGGTTCAAAAGTTTTAAGAACAAACCATTTAGTTGAACTGTACTGAAAATTTTACTACAGACCGGTCGTATTCAAAACATAGCTGAATTAGCGTGCACGCCCAAATCTCTATAGCTACGTTATCTTAGCATCACAGTGTGGTGATCTGTAACACAGTGGTCGCACGACCTCTAGATATGTTACGGAACATATTTTTCTCATGTGTGAAATCTCTTGGTAGATATCTTCAGTTTTTTCCGAACCGTTCAATAATAAGCCTATGGTGGCTTCCCCCTCACCTCCTCAGAGCGCATGCTCCGATGTCTCTATGACAGCGCGTAGGTTGTAATTGTTGTTGTTGTTGCTGCTGTTGATGTTTTAGCCCTCAACGCCAGACCCTTTACTTTGAGCTAACTCTTTAACAAAAATTAAAAACTTAAACAAGGACATCAAACCTGTGTATGTGTTTCAAGATGTCATCCATCCCGTTTAAGATGTGCACATGAACAGCCACAATAAAAGCGTTGCTGAGATACAAATCATCAAAGGGATAAGTTTTTGTTCGTGTGATGTTTTTAGATATGCAGTCAGAATATTGACCTGTGGGGTCTGAGACTTAATGTCAGTATGCAGGCATCTTTTTCCACAACCATAATATGTTGCGTTTAATCAAAAGTAAACCAAGCACTGGACTTCCAGTTGCGCATGCACAGTCGACTCACAGTGTTCTCTCACGTGTCAGTGTTCAGGGGTCTTTGGTGAAACCTCGATGACTCTAACCCTGTTGTACTAGGCGGAGGTGGAGTCCCACTTGTATATGACCCCACTCGTGGGTGCCCGGGTGTTCTAAGGAATAGAACCCTACCCGTGTGGTTTTCAGGCGTGAAAAGGAATGGGAACCAAACGCCGTGATATGACTGAAATAGTGTTCTCTATCGTATGGTCGCTACAGGATCTTATACTCGCCGATCTCCCTTCGTGTTTTGTTTACATCTGGGACTTCAAACTCTTGACCAATCGTAGCCCATCTTCTGTATTCTCTGGTGACATGACTCAAGTTGATCGATACAGCCGACTATAGGCTCTATAGGGGTACTTCGTATACCTAAATCATGAATATTCCAGCGTTAAAACAAGAAATATCAACATTTCTTTTCGATTCTCGCTTTCGAGATTTACTTTTACTGATTCAATCAATTTTCTGATGAAGTTCCACTATGATGAAATAGAAATATTGCAGAGAAAATACCCGATAAACAGAAATAATTCAGTCGCTCGACGAAATTACTTCCACCGACCTGTTCAGAGCCTCTTCGTCCAGCGACTGCGAAAAATATCTCGGGCAGCAGCCACGAGGACCCTTCATGGACAAAATTGTGCGAATATTTGGCGAAATTATCCCCTAATCCGACTGAAAAAGGTAACAGTAGGTACAAATGTATGTCAGATTTTAAAATGTCTCTTATAACGAGTCGACTTTTCTGTCAGAAATTTCGCCGATACGTTGTGAAGTTGAAAGGGGGTGATCGCTCGCTCGCTCGCTTGCTCAGACCCCGGGTTTTCTCATTTCCAGCTGACAGTTGTGCGCTGCATGCATACTTAGCTCGGATGTTTCGTCGTTGCTTTTTTAGGACTTCCCCTGTCATAATGCCGTCATTTATAGATAGTATAATTCCCGTTTAAATTGATGTCATTTAATCCAGACGTCCGACATGAAACAGCGGCATTTCTCGTCTCGCGAGCCATCCCCCCAAAATTTGGGGGGTGAGTAGGCGGCGTATGATTATCTGGCTTGTCACTGACCTGCTGACTCCGCCGAGTTAGAAGCGAATTGCTAAACATAACGTGGGCTATACAATTGGGAAATGACTCTTTCCGTTTCGGAGCATATCAATCGCGAACAAATTATTGTCGGTATGTATACTTGGCCGTGAAAGCGAGTTATCTAATACAGGAAGTAGTTCGCGGGTAGACACGGCTCGCTTTGAGAATGATGTCATGCTGCCTCGCTTTGAGATTGGAGATTCAAAAATGTCACCAGTTTACATGAGAGTCGCTTTGGTCTCCCGCGGGTAGACACGGCTCTCTTTGAGAATGGAAACAGCGGTAGCCGACGTCACCTTTTCTCGGTTAGGCCGAGCGTCGAGTTCAGGAGTGGAAATGCCGCTACTAAAACGGATGTGATTGGTCCGTTTGTAGCACTTCATATTCATGACATGACATCACAGAACACGGAGGGAGATCGGCGAGTATAAGATCCTGTAGCGACCATACGATAGAGAAGCATATAGGATTTTAATTTATTAAGATTGAAGAATATGATAGTTCATGTTACTTTTACTCCCCAAAATCCTGTGTGCTTGACGTTAATGAAGCCGATATTAGTTCAAGTTCAGAACGCTAAAAATTTAATTCATTCGTAAGTCGACATGGTGCAGTTTCAGACATGAAATAATTGCAAAGAAAGATTACATAAAGAAAGGGGTTAATCAGAATTGTCCCATGGCCTGCGTTTAGGTAAGTTTGAGAAAGTTACAGGACTAATTTGTTCTTGTGACAAAACCAGTCTTTTCTCTCAAATACTATAATGCCATGAAATATTATGTGCAAATAATCTTGGCTAAGATCTTGGCTCACATTTTTGTTACAATGACATATCCGTTCGTTAAATGCCATGAGATACCGAAACAGGCCAAGAATAACTTCTTGATCAAAAGTAAATTCATTTTCATGCAATTTTCAATTTTCAAGGTTTCAGATTGCTTTTATTGTCACACACAGAAGTTATAAAGTTTTAAAGAACCTGTCCTTTGGTTCCATAATGCGATAAACGGTCCTAACAGTTTAATTTTATTCTTCGTGCGGGTTGTTTTATACGTCATTTATTTCCATTCTACCCTTTGCACCCCTTTACGCGTTGCTCCTCTGAGGCGATGTGCCTAATTTTGCACTCAATTCTTTATTCGACTTAGGCAAAATTATGCCTCTCGTCTCAATATACATATACAAATGGTTGCTGACTGTCGTACGTGTATACTAAAACAATTTACACTAGATAACTAACTTACTTACACTACTATAGTTATACAAGAGGATGGACGATTATGCGTCTCTTAGCAACATTGCCTCAAATATATATTTCCCCAGTTTTCTCAGAGCACCTTGCTGATCGTTGGAAAATAGTGTTACCAATTTAAACACGCTTGGTTTTTGATAATAATATTGCTTCATATATTGACGTCTTAAATTATTATAGAAAGGGCACACTAATATAAAATGATACTCATCTTCTATTACATTCATATCACATTTCTCGCATATACGGTCTTTTCTATCCAATCTGTTGCTTCCATGCCTTCCAGTTTCTATTTTTAGTCGATGTGCGCATGTTCACAACCTAGTAAGTGCCGATCTGTGCTTAGTATTCAAAACTTTTGTTAGATAGGGTTCCATACATAGATCTTTTTTGAAATAGCTATAGATATATAATTTAGGTGAATTTAGACCTGCAAACCACGATGTAAGAAAAATGTCTTTTGCTCTGACTTTAAACTCCTGCATAAATTTCTTGCCGTTTACGGAATTCTGAAATATCCACACAACAATGTGGAAGCAGAGTAGATTAAGCTCACTTCACTGACGAAGAAATATGGAACCGTAATGAGCACGCTATCATCGATACTGCTACCATATTCATCAACTGTTGTCTATACCTCTATACCACCCACGTACCATTCTGAGGAAAGACATCAGTTTGGCCTTTATTTCAAAGCCTTTGGCCTGTATCTCCTTAACGTGAACCAAGTCCCCCTGGAATGCAAAAAACAAACAAAAACAACTATATGAATGGAAATGCTGAAATTGTCTTCCATACAACAAACTTAATTGGTCAACAGCAGGATAAAACCCACACCATCAGCTTCACCTGTCAATCAATTAAAACAGCATTGGGAGAATATGAAGGTCATGTGCGCCACTCTAAGTAAGTAAACAAGTCTTTGTATTGAGAAAGGATAACAATAAATCGTATCTTTATAAACTACAACCTAGTTTTACAGCTCAAAGTCAAGGTTTGTTTGTTTCCTCATGCAGATCAAAATGAAACATCAATACAAAAATTAAGTGCGCAAAATGCTTCAGATGAAAGTAAGTATCGATACACACTTTAAGCCAAGGTCAAAGCTGAGACAGTTAACGACATCTATTTTCACTTAACAAATTCAGCCTTTGATATTTAGATGGTAGGACAGATAAGGAAAGAAGAACGTCAGTCTTAAGACTTTCAAATTGCCAATCGCCATCACAGCGGCGGATCAGTTATTAGATAGCAATAATCCTGTTATCTAGGGTATAGGATGACTTATGTGCCAAATAGGTCATACAAGCGCCTAGTCCGTCATTCAATATTCAGCCGTCGTCCATTAAAGAATTTCCGCGTCCATAATCCAAAGGCCTAATTGATATAATAATATTAGCACGAAAGTAAAAGGATAAATCACAGTAAAGCCAATTGACATATTTTATAAGTGAAGCCCAGAATATCTATATTTTGTAGTTTTCTGCTTTTGTTGGCATTTTCGAGCGGACAATGAGTAACAGGCTCTAATTGTAAGACATACGTGATGATGGCTGTACAGTGGTGGTAATTTTCGCCATGATCATGAATATCTGTGGGAGTTGAACTTAAGCCCATCTTCAAAGGGACAATGGCTGTCGATGCATCTACGGGACTACGGGAATGTATTATTTTCCAAAACAATACCAAAAAGAGAGCTCAGGATAAGCTGGTAACAAAGGCCTGGCAAAACTAATTAAAGTCTGCGGAAGCCTCCAAGAGGACATTTTCAAACGACTTCACAGCAAACCTAGGCCTTGTCAAGGTCACATTTACAACTATCGATCTAGCTAAGCACCTTGTACGAGTAATATCAGCCCGAGATGTACCGTGAAAGTAGTTATGTTGGACATAGGCTAGAAGAAGCTGAAGAGTCACCAGCACACGATCGCCCTCACTGGACTGGACAAAATGCAGTATTTGCCTCCATACCAGACACGGCGACGACAGCAAACTCCGTAAAATATAATCCATGTGTACATGGTGAGGTTAACCCGAAGGGAAGAGCTCAAAGGAGAGGTGACGAGAAGAGACTGAGAAGAACTGAAATAGATCTTATCGTAATATATGCCATTATCTACGACACATGTCTGTATCCCTATAAGAATGTTCAAAGCAAACAACAACACGCTGATCTTCTGAAAAAAGAAGCGGGCATTTACAATATCTTCAGAATCGTTCGAAACATTCCCTTCCAGAGCATATTGTTCATTGCAACATTCACGATGTACGGAAGCACTTGATTTCAAGCCATGAAACCAGCTCCGTCTGTCTAAATGATAGACCAGAACTGGGTGCGATTTCACAGGAGGTAAATAGAATAGCGCTGCATAGTTCAAAGATCAAGGTAAATAAGGTAGCCCCAGATAGTCCAAAGAGACCAAAATAAATAGAATAGCCCAAGATAGTTCAAAACCAAGGTAAATATTTGTTCAGTAGGATAGTTAGAACTGTCATGTTCAACTTTGTTGCCGAATTCAGTCTACATCTGGAAGACCGATTATCCGGAACAAAGAAATTGAAAGACTGGTGGTTGGCAATTTGTGGCAGACAAGCAAAACCTGCTATGTCTGAAAACCAACAGTTCCCAAGAAATATATTCAAGGCAGAAAAGATTTTGCCACAAAGATTTCGAAACGTACTGGTCCATTCAGCCTACAGCATTCAATACATGGGCCACGTCTCTTGATGTATGCTTTACTCCAAAGAAATTCTTGCAGAAAGAGAAAGACATTTACAGCTTCATTTCCATTCTGTCTTAGGCAATGGTCATGCTTGAGGCAAACAGAAACTATTCAAGGTGGATTCCACAGCATACCGCTTCGATGTGTTGAAATTTGGGATGAAGTAAAGAAACCCTTGCAAATGTCAGACAAAGATAGAACACGGGTCATATGCCACACAAAAGTGACCGTATTATCACTGTGATCTGATGGGCCTCGAAATCAGCCTGTGATGGTGATAAAGACATAATCTGTAGTGTATATAGGTGGACACGACTCGATGCCCGATTCACGCAACGAACATTTTGTTGTATTGGAACAAAAACACTGTTCAGAACAGGTTTTGTCTGCAGTGTGAGGTGCCCAGAAACACGAACATTCTGTTCGAGGGACAAGTTCGTGAAATCAAACGTGTTTGATTTTCGGAACATGTTTTCGTCTTCAAAACAGTTTTTGTCTTCAGGGTGTGGTGATCGCGAACATGTGTCCGACATTTACCAACAGTTATCCAATCAACTGGCAGCTGTCGGTCATGTGACGATGCCATTTTGACACAACAATGTCATGTGGCTCCCTTCACATGACCGGCAACCTCGCTGCTTGATCGCGGAGACTGGCGGTCAAGAGAAAATGTTCGCAGTGTGAGGTTACCACGAACAAAAACACGAACTAACTGTTCTGTACTAATACAACAAAATGTTCGTAGTGTGAGTTGGGCTGTGCAAGCTATCTTTCAGATGATAAAGGTACACATCTCAATAGGGTTGAAAGAATTAAAGAATATCCGCGGCCATAATCCAAAGACCTATTCCATATAACAGTATTAGCACCAAATTCAAAAAAGACAATCATAGTATACATAAACATAGGCTAGTTTCCTGCAAGAGAGAAGCGGTCAACAGTTTTCAATGATGCCGGCAAGACATCATGATGTTCCAAAAATATAAAATCCGTATCGCTGAACGTCAATCACATCATTCCCTACATCCCTCTTTCACCAGGAAGGATATCGTACGAGGAAGACCGTATAGGAAAGATATGGGCAAACATTTATACCATCTCTCTGTGAAAATACACATGAGATCGTTTAGATCAGAGATGGTATTTCCCAATTTCACAATCTTTCTCATACACTGCACAAACTTTTGATCCGTTAGCAGAGAGTTAACTGATGCTGCTATGCAAAGCGTTTGAATAACCGCGTCAGATCCGAAGTGCAATAGAAGACCCGCTTCCATAATCCATAGACGGAATTCATACCCTCAAACTCGAAGCAGACCTAAAATAAATATATAAGTGTACATAGGCACCAGTTAGTTACTTATAAGAAAGAAGTGATTAAAAGTTTGTAAAAACGCCGACAAGACATCAACATGTTCCCAAAGTCAAATCCCCAGGACTCATATGTATTCTGATTTTCCCCAAATGTAATTCTTTTAAATATTGTATCTCAGTCACGTTTTGATTGTGAACATCATGAACATCAGAAAGGTGATAAATCCTGATGTCATACCTCACAGCTAAGTGTGCAATATCTATGTTGTTGTACCGATGTAGATATATGCACGTTCGAAAAAGCAATGAGTTGAACAGCAACAGCAACGAGCTGTCATCGGAGAATTTGCAGTATTCGCCGTTTCCGAGCCGATATTTGGTCGTGAAACTCCTTGATAAAATACCAAATTTTTTTTTGGAACATATTGGCCATAGAAGCAGATTTTAGATAGAAAGAATTCCAGAATTTAGCGCACACAGTTGTCGAAATTAATTTCGGTGCGTCGCCGAACGTGGACAGGAGACATCTGCTTACGAGATCGTGTGATATTGTCTGGAGGAGCACGTGATCGCATGTTATCGCCTCGAAATCACTGGATATTACAGAAGGTGTAAGGATTCTTCTGATGAAAACTCCATATCGGAAATTGAGGAATATCATGTGACCGAGTTGCAGCCAATCAGAAAAAAACATATTTTGTATGATGTCTCAGACCGTGATTGGAGATGAATAAGAACATTTGACTGTTCATCAGGGAACGATCCCTCTTGCAGTTACCAGTACGTTTGTGAAACTAAACACTAATTTCTTCTACTCTACACAAAAATTTGTGTTTCATACGGAACAAAATACCTAAAATATATCCTCCGAATGCTCACAGTAAAAAATGACGTAAAACGCCGTCGTATTGCGTTTGAAATTAAGTTTTGACTGTTTTTGGCTTTTCGTATACATTTTAGCAGGGAATTTTTAATATATCTGAAATATGACACCTTCAAACATAACTAATCCAATGTTTTGATAATCTCCTTATCTGCGGTGACATTACATCGAAATACTATTTGTCTGAAGGTGTCAGACTTTAGATATATTGAGAAATCCCTGCTAAAATATATGAAACACCAAAGAAACAATCATAAGCTCAATTTCGTATATCGACCGCTGTTTCTTGCCACGCTGCATTAACTGCAATTGCAGGGAAATAAATAAATTTTTGCACTTTAAAATAACAGTATTTATTTTGTCCTACTGAGGAATGAATCGCAAATCATCGAGATCTATCAACAAAATGAGACGAAGCACTTACGTTGTATCTGGCAGTGTCGGAAAAGTCGACGTAATCGTTCAAACTAGTCATGGAGTAGCTCGGTTCAGACGCCTTCAATATATCCGGTTTTTCAAACATACTGCTTTTGGCTAGAGTCTGAAAAGAAATGTGGAAATAGCTTTAAAAGACATTATGTTCGACCAGATAAAAAACGAAGGAGATATTTTGAGATTTCTAATGTTGTTTTGTAGGGATAGTAATTGTAAAATCGTGCGACCAGGCAATTTGACTCCATGACAAGCAAAGGGAATCAAGAGTTAATGGTAGTGCTTTTCTTCTTCAATGCATTTGGGGTTTTTCCTTTATAAATACATGTCGGCACAATATTTCGTAATGAGCCATTAGATCGCTGAAAAGTAGGTGATATACTTGAAGTATTAGAAAAGTTCTTGCTGGCGAACAAAAAGGTGGAAGTTATATTTGCCGAACCGCTTGATAAATTAATATATTACATGCAATCATACTTAAGGGCTTGTAAATCACCTAAGGTTCAACTTTGAAGAATTGTTTTGTTTGACAATCGCATTTTATCTAATTTTGTTCAATTGACATGAAATCTCGATGAAAAAGATATGGTCCAAATTTTTAAAAACAGCACGGCGTCGATATATTGTTGAAGGGCAAAGTTAACAATTTAATGAAAAAGTTCTCACTTCTCGAAATATAAACGTTTGACAATGGAGACTTATTATATGACAGACATGTATTTATATTGCAATAACTTCATTCTTATCAATCTCACAATCAATATATTCCCATATATCAGAAATAAGCTTTCCATTAATATATACCTGTATGTAGATCATTGTTCACAGTTCTCACAGTAAGGCGATAAATATCAGTGAGTGTGTGAAAATCTGCTCAGTTGGGTTACAAGCCAATGACATTATGCTCTTGGTTATTTAATAAGTGAGTGAGTGAGTGAGTAGGATTTAACGTCGTTTTCAACGTTTTTCCAGTCATATCACGACGGTGCCTACATGTGCCAGAACACGAGAGTGTCCACAGTTCCTATTATCCTGGACACAGATCAGCCCAGCCAGTGCAGCATCCGGTCATCCATCCAAGTATTGACCGAGCTCAACGTTGCTTAACTTCGGTGATCTGACGAGAACAGGTGTGCCCAACGTGATACGCCGTACCTGGTTATTTAATAATAACCAGTACGTCCGTTGCACAATTAATTGTCTTTGATCCAAACGGTGAATATTATCGGCATTTTTTTTATCACAAATGTCGGTAGCCCAGAATAGACTCCATGACAAAAAATATTATGCATCATCACAGACAAACTTCTCATACAGATACCGTACAGTACACTACTGCAAGGTATACTGCACGGTACTGTTCTGAGAGGCGTGCTATGTATGTATGTATGTATGTAACCCAGCTGTACTGTGTGAAAATATTTTTCGGGAAAGCAACAGTTACTCTATAAGCCAGCAGCTGTCCGGTTCATTAGCGTAACAAAGTAGTAGCGTAATACCAGTTTGGTACCAAAACATACAGCCCGGTACTGTATAGTCATAGACTGATCAGTACTGTTCAGTGGCCACACAGTACTGATGTTCAGTTCTGTTCCTTGCAGTGGTATCTGAACAATACTGGTCAGTTATTACTGCGTGGTAACGTGGGTGTTACTGCCCAATACGGCTCAGTTTTTAGCTTGTAGTTTCGTGATGTTACTGCACGGTACCATATACTGTGAAAGGCATAACATACAAAAATATATAGAAGCAAGCTAATATCTCAAAAAAGAACAGCAATGAAGAGTTTTCAATGATGCCATGAAGACATGATGATAATATTTCATTCAGCAAATCCGTATAAGTGATCAGTATCTCTGGCTAGTTTCTTGTAAGAGATACATTGATACATTGTAAGAGATTCCATTGATTTCGCCAGCAAACTTGAATATCCAGGACAACATCGCTAATATAGGAATTATTTAACACAATGCGACCATCTAAATGATATCAGCGGTGATGAGAACGACCTGACTTTAGTTGTCCTAATTCCGGATCATTATCATCTCATGGATTCTAACCGGCTTCCCTATAGTCCCCCGGGGGCCCTTCGGTGGCCTAGTGGTCGCTAGCCTCACACCACTGAACCAGCACGGGTTCGGGCCCAGCTGGTGCATGTGTGAAAGTTTGTCAGTTACTTGTCGACGGGCGGTGGTTCTCTCCGGGTACTCCGGCTTCCTCCACCATCCAAACTGACTGTCATCATATATGAGTGAAACAACCTTGAGTGTGACATTAAATCACCCCCCCCCTTCATATAGTGCTAGGAAATGTTAATCGTCCCTCCAATCTTTTTCTAATGTGAATATATTCACTCATGATTAATGCGTGCTAAGAATCAACTTATAACCTATGATGAAAGACAGTAGATTTATGCTTTATTCGCGTGCCACATCATGAAAATTTTACTCCACCCCCGATTGTTTGCTCAAAATCGGAAGTGAGAGCACACAAAAACAGGGTCGGAGTAAAATCTACATGTATGCAGTGGTTTGTATCCGGAAGTTCGACCAAAACACCGAATTAGTTATACACAGTGATTATATAATGAACTCCAGCGTGACGGAATTACAATGTAATCATGCTTTCAATTTTTCTGAACCCCTGGTATCAATCGTCCGTGGGGACATCTCTTATGGAATATCATTTCCCTAACCCTGTTACTAAGAATAGTACGAAGAGAAAAGAAGAAGAAATCAAATTGTTTTGTGTTTGATCACGTGACATTCAAACACCGCGTGACAGAACAGTGAAGTAACCACCATATAAAGACATGTTGGTTAAATTCTAAGCGCCTAGACTACATTGTATCTGATTTTCGGCAAGTAAATGTATTATATTGATGATTGTGGTAAAAGAACTGCGTGACGGAATGACATTTTGGCCCACCTTTACGGAGTAAGAATGTCTTATTTTTCCAAAATAAATTTCATATTATTTCCGGTGAAAATTCCCGAGGACAGACCCAAACATATTAATTTATTGTCATGTATCAGGCAATGCGTGAATAATCGATTGTAGGTAAAAGGGCGAAAATGACCGGTAAACAACATGGGCAAAACGTTTCATGAATGACATAACCGGGACTTTGGAACTGTGTGATGGAATCAAAAGTTGGTTACAAATTTAGTGGAATTCATGATATATGATATTTCAGCTATACGGTACCTTTGAACTTCTGTTCATGTGCTTCCGGTGGATAAACACAATGTCACCGGAAGTCAGTAGGAGTTTATTCGGGCCTTTCTCCATCTCCTTTCTTGCTAGGTATCTCCTGAAATATTAGAGAGAAAACGCACCGTTATGCTGACTTAATCATAGTTATATGTCAGGGTGCCGCAGTACAAAGCTAACAGGATGATGGCAATGCGTCTGGGTGTAGGCTCTAGATATAATATGACAAATACTTAGGTCGGTTTTCAGGAAGTCATCTGCCATAAATTGAACTTAAAAGTTGTTCTCAAATCTGCACTTTTAGGATAATGGTAAGGAGCTCTTCGGTTTACATGACATGAGTTAATTAATGTGTTTGAACCTCGTCTTACTTACCTTACTAGATAGATAATCCCTACGGTAACACAGGCTGCGCCGATCACCCCAACAAATATATACAGCACCGTCAAAGCATCCACGACTGTGGAAGAAACAAGAATATAATAGAATAGATGTTTATTTGCTAATTAAAGCAGCTACATGAGGTGAACAGTCAATATAATTATACAGTCAAGTGATGGGATGAATTTCATGATAGTGTATGAAATAGACATACATATACTGTAATATTAGTACACACACGTTAAACGTTGTCCACAGACATTCCCGTCAAGAATAAATCTTTCTCGCATAACAATATCATCACCAAAATTCAAGTAGGAATGGAATACAAATATGACTGAATTTGAGTTAGTTCCCTGCAAGAGAGAAAATACGACAATTAAGAGCTTGTTATCCATCTTTGAGTCAACATTTACGAATATATTTCACATTTCTTCATTACTACAACGATTCTTTCTTCAGATGGGACTATTTTGGTGAATATATATTTGCTTAGGTTCCATTTTTAGCCTTTAAAATCTTGTTATGAGTGACAAAATATTGGCCTGATTGAGAGGAGCGGCTCCGAGCTAGCACACGTCTCACACAAACACTGCACGGGTTATCACTGTCAGTTAAATGACTTTAATCAATTATTTTCTCGAGTATTTGTGTTAGAAGTGTTACTCCTATTTTTATAAATTATTAGAGTATTTGTTCTTGTCTTGTGTGGTTGTATTTAAGTTTTTACTGTGCGTTTTGTAGCCAATATTCACAACTGTAGCTATAATAAAGGAACATGTGAGTGCGCGCTTAAGGTTAGCGAGTCGTCTCGGGCAAATGTACATATTAGCCTGCGAATGGAAGTTTACTCCTTCACAAATATTGCCGTATAATTGGAAAAAGACTCAAAATCTTGGATCAAGATTAATTTTATCATCTTGATACAGACGACATAGATGGACATCTTGACATACTGCCATATAAATTTGAACCCGTAACAACGGCCCGATAATATGACTGGGATAATATTGATCGAATTGTATAAACATTAAATAGTTCCCGCTAGATCAACGCCATCTGTTCTGGCGAACTATTCGCAAAGAATTACGAGAAAAAGTGCATCAAACTATATATTGCTAGGAACTTTATGATCGGCTGGATTTTCTTCCAATTTTCTTCACAAGCCAATGAAATTCTGCATTTCAGTTTGAAAATTCAAATTGACCAATCTAGTGATTTAAAACTGAAAAATAACCCTTCTATAAAAATCCACTTCAAGAGGTCCTGTCGAATGCTATTTTCAAGATCAACAACGCTATAGTTGGTGTATAGAATGTACCCGAAGAAATGTCCCTTTAGCTGGTGTTACTGGTATGACTCGGATCCTCAACATGGGCCAATCACACTTAAGCTAATCCGTAATAAGTGATACCAGATTCTCCAATCTGGGATATTAACCAACTACAAAGTTAGATCCGAGATTCAGTAGCCTAACGTCTTCCAAAAAGAATTTCCGCCTAAAAAAACGAACGGCCGTGCCTCACACTATTGAGGACTAAACCCAAAATGGCTCAAAGATAAACACAATCTAGTTTCTTGAGAAGCGGTCATAATGCCGGCAAGACAGCATATCGTTTTCATGTGGTATAATGAAGCACAATCTATATCTCTGTCACGACGATGAGACTAAGTGGGACACATGACTGGCCGAAGGAGTGACTGAATCAACAAATGACATTGTGGGCCTGTAAATGAAAATTGTCAAACCAGATTTTTTTATTTTTGGAACGGATGGTGAAAAGTTTTCCGATACCTCTATTAAAAACTATATGTCCCATTGAATGAAAGAGTAAAGAATCGGCTAAGTTTTGGCATTTCTGTTCATTCTCCAGAGTTCGAAATTCAATCCCCAATCTCGTAATTTCAGACTCAATTCCAAGGGTAGTTAATGTTTGTCTCAGAGCTGATCGTGATAAATTTATCTAGATGTATTTTATAGACCAATTTCCAATCCAAATTGCACCTTGTTATCAAATAGTGGAAGGGTATGTCTAAGTAAACAAGCCAGTCAAAGAGATTACATGTGAAATACCAGCGTCAGTCTATCCTAAAAGTATTGGTAATATTAGAACCATAAGCGTTATCAGTGTAACGTTAAAATATAATCCAACAGATCACACCCAAAAGAAACATAGCATGTACAGATAAATAGAGAACGGCTATCAACACAGAGAGAAATAATTTCGTTCCAATTCTGAACAAGTCTCTTGGAAAACCAATATGAAAAACGTTTGAAATGTATTTTTTAATATTTCTATTCCAAGTTCAATTGTAACAAATTTCCACTCGGTTGGTACCACCCAAAGTGTTTATAGACGTGCGTTACATGAATGGACTCAATTAGCCGATAGAATAAAGTGCGTACCAGGCCATCGATCTTTCAATGGGGGCATGTCGGCTCTGTCGCCAAATCGTCTCGACAGGCACGTCAGAGGATTGATTATAATGTGAGTACCATAACGTATACGACATATAATTGATCAAGCATCTTTAAAAAACAACCTTAGAAATGGCAGGCTGCCATCGTCAAAGATTTTCCACATCACACATCTCAAATAAGACAGCTTGTTTTTGAGGCTACTGAAACATAAACGTATACACTCTTAAAATGATATAGTGTTGTATTTAATTTTATTATTGTCCGAGGAGTGACAACATTATATAAGTGTTATATTTGTAACAGTTTCAGCAAGTGTTGAAAATATGTATTATATCCATCATTATAGTGCTGTATCAGGAGCAACACAACACTTTACAAAGCTGAATTTAACACTTGTAAAGTGTTGTATTGCTTCTGATACACCACTATAATGCTGGATATAACACTTATTTCCAACACTTTCTGAAGGTGTTACAAATATAACACTTATATAATGTTGTCACTCCTCGGACAATACTTTAAGTACAAACTAGTTTCTTGAAAATTAAAAGTATTCAACGCCGTCTGTTCATTGGCTGTTACTTTGAACAGAACAGTTTATTCAATAAGATCACGCTCCTAACTTTCCATAATCTATTCCAATAATTTCATGTGATTAAAAACATAAGGCCAAATGAATTTCCAAATGGTTTTCCAGACTCTGCATCTCATTCAAGCTTTGATTCTGACTGTTTATTTGATCACCATGGAGATGTATGATATTTAAACGACCCCTAGCTTTGGGTCAAGCGGAATTTCCGAAACGTAGCGCCAGCGATCGTATTTTGTCGTCAGCGTAGAAATGGGAGAAACATACTGGATGTTTATTGAATTGGCACCAGCTGATGTGACAGACTGTGATAAAATCGGGTCACTATTCAGCTCAAGATACATTTAACGGGTTGTCGACACGATTATGAGGTATTCCAACAAGCTAGCTATCCCACTTCTTTGAAAAGAAGTTCAGGGTTAATGGTTATAATAGCTGCTACTCTAAACCTTAGCAGTGGCGTTACTTAAGGGGATCTGCAATACTGTAAATCTATCAATAACCGGTATTATAAACGCACTCACGGTGGAACAAGGCACTTTAGAACCATGTAAATGGAACTCGTTCCCGAAGGACCTACTTTAAAATAAATAAGAGATTGTTGCGCTTAAGTACTGATAGCTAGTTGGTAGAATAGATCGCCGTGATTTGGATTCAGTTGATGACGCGATTTGTGGAAAGCGCTGCTGTACTAAAAAATCGAATTTAAAGCCTTAGAGAACGATGATGTTAGAAAAACTATTTGAGTTAAACATGATCTAAGGCTTTAGTAATCCGATCGTCTTGTAAAGGATAACACCCTGCTTTGGATGAAGTATTTAGGAGCAGAAGGAACGCAATCACGAGTAATACCTATTCTGACTCAGGATGGTTGGAACAATCGTGAATTCTTGGATATTACACACTTCTACCGAAGATTGATGTCTTAGTTTTCGGGTATTTCACAAAACTGATGATTGCTAACTGCTTATATAATACGTTAAGTTATTTTCTGTTACACAAGGTAATCCGACCGACAAAGTTCTGGTATGGAATCATTTAATAAAGGGCCTTGTATCTTTAGATGAGTAAATGGCCCCAGGTCAGGTGCAATACAGACGTACCAAAATGAAATTCTTCTACCACAGGAAATTGTTCAATTGTCATGAAGTACAATATTATATTGTATAATCAGAAAAAATGCAAGGCACTTAGTCTCATGATTCTCGAGTAACAGGGTCGTGAATTAGTGCATTCGTGCAAAATAGTTGATTCATGAGATAAAAACAATTCTTATTATTCTCTGTAAACATATCAAGATAAACGATAACCAGAACCATATTTGGTCTACGACTACATATTGGAACAGCGAGTATGCTGCATCAAGATGGATCTGGTTATCATTTATCTTCATATGTTTATAGAAAGAAGTATGAGGTGTTTTCGCCTCAAAATTGGCGATTTTGCACGAATGCCCCACTGTGCGGCCCTGTTATCGGAGAATGATAAGAATCGGTGCCTTGAAACTTTAATGAGTATACAATATATATTGTACTTCCTGCCAACTGAACAATTTCTTGTACATGTAATATTTTATTTTTGGCACTTCTACCGTACCTGTTCTGGGGCCATTTACCCATCTAAACATGCGTGGTCCTTTAACCAGTTGCCGAACACTGTCGCCTAGTACACCAATACAAATATATATTTATTGCTCGATTTTTTTCTCTTCGACACAAAGATTGGATAATGACTTGACCGACCCAGACATTTAATAAAAATGACCCAAACACTTAGAGCCAAACAAGCAATCTGACCCAAAATCGTCGGGTCCGTCACCGCTAAGCACAACCTTGGATCAAATTGACCATTTCTTTCGAGAATGGAATTTCACCATCTCAAGAAGAATAAACATCTCAAGAGGTGTACGTCTATGATACACAATATTCACTATCTTTCATAAACGTTGTTCATTTGTTGTTCACATCCTTAAATTTATACAAATACAACTGTCAATAATTAGAAACTAGTTTCTTCCATGTTTCCTTTGATTGCCCAATTTGTTGACAAAGCGGCTCTTATTATGCTTGTACAAACGAGTAAAAATTAGACTTGATGACTATACTTACGTAAACTACCAAGGACGTCCCTATCAGTGAGAAAATCTGACGAAACGAGGCGAAATACAATACCCGCCTTCTATCCTGCACATGTGTACATTAGCAGACAACCGGAACAGACCAAAGTGCCGTGAGCGCTAGCGCCACCTTGCGGCCGAAACCGGCATTACGAATAGCGCAAAAGGCGGATTGAAACTCATCAGTGTTCAAAATCTCAGCCATCTAGACCATTTCGCTTTGTCGGAAAAGCTAATTTTAATGGGGAATTTGTTTTTTTTTGAGCGCGCAAAAGCAAATGTACCAAATATGTGTAAAATACCCTGCATTAATCAAGGAGATACTTTTCTTCAATTATATGTATCTATTTTGTCAGTTGGCACTACGTTACTCAAATGTACAAGGGATTTGCAACAAGGGCTCCCCTGCCCTCCACGCACTGTCGATGGCATTTGCTGGTTTGTTTTCCGCCATTGTGGTACCTGAATTATTTTCGCTAAATAAACATATGCCAATATAATAAACAGTATATGAATAATTGATTCATGATTAATCTGATCAATTGTAGCTGCAGTTGAAAAAATAAAGCCGTTGATTTCGAAGTGTCCAAAATAGCCGCCAATTATTGGTACTGCTGACATGTTAATTCTGTTGTTCTCCCAGTTCTCCGAACGAGCAGATGGAAGTACCGAAAAACACGAAAAAAACATGTCAAAGATCTGTTCTGAGTAGCAGATGTCTGATGCCAATTTTCATTCCAAAATTCCATTATCTTGGAAATAATGGGAGAATAACCTCTAAAAGACATCCAAAAATACCTCTGTGATCCGTATTCTTTGCGTCCGCTCATGTTTTCTTGAACGAATATGATTTCATCATCTATGTGGAATTGTTCAGCTTGGATACTTGGATATTAAGAGTGTGGGATTGTTCAGCTTGGATACTTGGATATTAAGAGTGTGGGATTGTTCAGCTTGGATACTTGGATATTAAGAGTGTGGGATTGTTCAGCTTGGATACTTGGATATTAAGAGTGTGGGATTGTTCAGCTTGGATACTTGGATATTAAGAGTGTGGGATTGACCATCAAAATGTAATTGGCGCCATGTCTCTTCAATCGCAGTCGCTATGAGATTAGTTCTGTTGTTACAGAAATGGCGAATATAATTCGTATTCCCACCACGTTAGATGTATGTCTTGCATGATGTGCTGTTCAAATGATCTGATTCTGATTAGATCGAATTAGTGTTGATTGCGTAATATTATCGAATTGCATTGTAAAATTATCTGGGCTATTTTGAAATCGATAGGTGACAAACATACAAACATTTGATATATGTGATCAAAATAATCGAAGCTTTGTCCAGCATACTGCCCCTAATTAAAGTTGAGACAGTCTGTAAAATGTCCAGAAATTGTTAAAGAGCGCGAATAGAAAATAGGCACAGGATCTTCATGTGTGGATTTTCGGAAGCTTAACTCCATTACGAATGATAGAGAGCACCAATGTTGCCTAAGGATTGTAGAAAGAAGTCACCTGTTAGATAAACATAGATAATCACAACCTAGGGTAAGCGAACAGCATAATTGCAGGTTCCACACAGGGTCATACAAAGTCGTGTATCAAAGTGTTATTAATATTAATGCATGTGACAGATTTCGATAAATAGAGCAGTCACGTTATATATAACGTGTACGGTTTATTCAGCAATCACGCTGTACTCGAGACACTAGAGAGGTAAATCATGTAATATGGACACATATATCGGGACAGAGACATTTTGCGAAGGTTAAATTATGTTCGAATACGTCGTGTCATATTTGGATCCATACTCATGCTGGTGTGAAAAGCTATTGTTCCTCTTACATTACGGGAGAACGTGATTTTCGGCAAAATATCGGAGCCAATTTTCCTCAGAACGGGGAAATTCCTCGCTATACATGTATCTATATGTGATCTGTGCATTTTATTGTGCAATTTCACGAAAATCTATTCAGAATTAAAGAAAATCTTCAATTCCTCAATGTAATTGGGCTCATTATATTGTATTATGTTGTATTATTGGGACTGGCCTCTATGACGTCATAATAGCACAATTGTCAAAGCTAAATTCGTTTTGGCGAATCTGATCTGACCCAAGTATTGGTTGGATTTTCATGAAATTTCAGGATACTCCGGATGCTCTGAGAAAAATTATCTCTGATATATTGCCGAAATTCACGTTCCATCGTAATGTGAGACAGACAGTAGCGTGAGATGATCAACATTTCTTAATATTAGGTGTGTGTACTGTTTTAGGCAGATTTGCAGCCTGACATTATATTATGAACATCTGTAGCACTGTACTGTTTAAAATACTCTTCTTGACTTGGCACTCTAATGCTTCAATACAACCGAATAATACAATAATGTATCGGGATATTGAAACGCGGTGCATTAACGTTCAAGCGCTAGTTTAATAGAGTGTTGGCTATATCGTCCAAATCCCGTGGGATACGCCCGGAATCTTCAATCCATATCCTCGTAATTTCATAATTTGAGTAAGAGAGTACCCCTGTTATAAGCCCTAATGCATCGACGACACGGTTAGCCTGTGAGATTCGTTTTAGTGGAAGATGTTAAATGGATGTGACTGCATCTCGGAACAACATCGTCTTTCTGTTACCACGCCCGAGGGACTTACTCTAAGAATACAAACAGGAAGATACAATTATATCAACGTCATCTGAAACGTGTGCTAATGTTAATATTCACTTATCTTTAGTATAACACACTTTTTCCGTTGTAAGGGTGATCCGCCTGTGAAAATCCAACCCGCCATGCTCAGAGCGAGGCACCAAATTGCTAGCACTTACTCGGGCGCGCTACACTATACTGGACCACGTCGTTTGTTGGGAGACCATGTGCAAAGAGTGTTACAATATACAAACAAGAGCGCGTTTACTGATGAAGCCTGTGAAAGTTGTTATCTTAAATGATGAAGCATGTGAAAGCTATATTCTTAAAATTATTCCGAAGAACTCAAACGAAAGAGGTGAAAACATATTGGCATCAGCCTCTGGCAGCCGTCGTCTAGAAAGAATTCCCGAGTCAGTAATCGTGTAATACATACACTTATAAAGATCCCTTGTACATGAGCTGCATGGTCTCCCGTTGATACTGAGTATGTAGGATAACACATGATTTATAAGCCGAGTCAATTTAATAATGGTTTACTAGCTTGATGCGTAGTATGACCAAGTCAATAAATTTTCAAAAGGCCTCCGGTGGCCCCCTTCCTCCTTATAACGTTCTTTATAGTGGAGTAACTCTGCTTTGTCATAATTCATCACAGTCATATTCATCCATAGTCCTACATGTATACTGGTACTCCGGGTCCAGAACACTAGATCAGGGTAATATCGAATGGCTGCGATCTAACTGGGTGATCAAAGATGCGTATGAGTTCACTATTAGATGGGTACATAGAGCGTACACTAATGTTAACCTCTGTTGAGGTGTCGAAAGGTGATCAAAAAAAGCCTTGCTGAAGCTCTGATTGTTGTTAGAACCGCGTTGTGCTTTAGATTCAGTTGATTACAACACATATAAGGGAAGTGAGAAGAGGTACCGACATACTGACAGAGCCACATGACTTCACAGTATAACATTCTGGTTAACCTATTCTAAAGCACATACCAAGATTCTAACGATTCGTGATATGTGTTGTTCTCAGGTACGCTTTTATTGTACCTGTTCATGGGGCAACTTGGATGACATGACCACACGGTCCCTAGCACCGGCAGTAGTAGGGTCTAAGCATTTACAGCCATATTGACCTCGTTAATTGTTCCCCGGGTAAAATTTGAGGTGGAACTTGGTCACGTGACGATCATGTGATCGATGAGGGAAACTACCTCCAACACAGAAGAGTTCCAATCTAGGGGGAGGTAACTCCGGATCACTATAGTTCCGGCAAAGGGCCCCTGGGTATGTATTCTTCCGCGGTGATGCGGTCTGGTGGTGATGCGGTCGCGGGAAAAAGCTTCCGCGGAGAAAAAGTAGTCCCCAGACTTCAAATACGCTGCATGGTCCGATTGGGTCGAGTGAGGTATCAAAGTGAAGCATTCGTGAAGGGGCATCCAGTCATGGGTGGGTGCATGTAAAATTAGGATTTTTTGCCGAAACTATAAAAAGCGGAACACGGACTTTACCCCTAAAATAGGGGAAAACACCTATCGACCCTAGCCAAAAGGGCTAATATCGGTCTCCGGGATTATTGGGACCTGCCTATCAAGTCAATGGGGTGGGTACATGTAAAATTAGGATTTTTTCCGAAAATATAAAAAGCGGAATACGGACTTTACCCCTAAAATAGGGGGAAACACCTATCAACTCTAGCCCAAAGGGCTAATATCGGTCCCGGGCTTATCGGGGCCTGTCTATCAAGTCAATGGGGTGGGTGCATGTAAAATTAGGATTGTTTTCCGAAAATATAAAAAGCGGAACTCGGACTTTACCCCTACAATAGGGGCCTGTATTATACAATATAAGGGAAAATGCCTGTATGGAGTATGGGGATGGTCGTTTTTTTTTTCTTGAGTGTTACTATGGCTTGTTGGGTCTCGTTTTTCTCGTCTCGCCGAGAAAATGACAATAGGAATGGTCCCGGAGCGAATCGGTGAAATTTTTGGGAAAAGTCACCGAGGTCTGTATATAGGCCTATGGGCTGGCTATGGTGGGTATGGGTCCATCCTGGGAAATTCACACACGTTCATTGTGATATGGGTTGTGGGGTCTAATTTTTCATGTCTCGCCATTTAGAACACGATGGGAAGGGTCCCGGAGCGAAGCGGTGAAATTTTTGGGAAAAGTCACCGAGGTCTGTACATAGGCCTATAGGCTGGCTATGGGGAGGTATGGGTCCATCCTGGGAAATTCACACACGTTCATTGTGATATGGGCTGTTTGGATTTGTCTTTCACGTCTCGTCATTTAGAACACGATGGGAAGGGTCCCGGAGCGAAACGGTGAAATTTTTGGAAAAAGCTCACCGAGGCCTGGGTAGGCCCATAGGCTGGCTATGGGGTATAGGTCCAACCTGGGAAATTCACACACGTTCATTGTGATATGGGTTGTTTGGTCTTGTTTTTCACGTCTCGTCAATTAGAACACGATGGGAAGGGTTTCGAAGCGAAACGGTGAAATTTTTGGAAAAAGTTCACCGAGGCCTGGGTAAGCCCATAGGCCTATACTGCATGGCTATGGAGGTATAGGTCCATACGGGGTGAACGTTTTGGGGTCTAGGTGAGCCCCTAATGGTCCTATGGTGTCGTATGAGGTCTTATTTTGAAGCTCTCGTGGAGTTTGTAATGTATCGAACAGTCGCTCCCCCTCAAGACCCTCATATATACCCGGATGACGGACGTAACCGAAAAGACACGGACTTTACCGAAAAGACACGGACGTCACCGAAAAGACACGAACTTCACCGAAAAGACACGGACGTACCCGAAAAGACACGGACGTACCCGAAAAGACACGAAGGTGAACGACATTGTGGAAAAACCCCACAGACAGGTCAGTACATGTCCTATCATGTTCACAGGTTACGCCCCATTCACGCATAATAAAAGGATTGATCTGTAATCTGTGTTGTTGTTGCTCTCTTTTTTGGACTAAGGGCAGTGAAGGAAGGTATTTGGTGTAGCGAGGGACCATCCTTGGTCCGAATGCGTCGTGTGAGGCGTCATCTTGTAGCAACGCCCGCCAACGCCAAGCTTAACGCTTCAACGCCCTGGTAAAATAGCTCAGAAGTTCTGATTTTCTAGATATTCCATGGAATTGTCACTAATTCTTCGAAATGCAGTGACGCCCGTCAACGTTCGTAGTTACGCCTTAACGCTCTAACATAACGCCTTGACGCCATGATATAGACCAGAGAGAGAACAACAACAAGGATGACACATGAGAGAATAACAACAACAAGAAGTTTTTTTTCATATAGTTTATTTTCCCCAATGTTACAACATATCCACGCTGGGGGAGCCGCGTTGGGTATGTTTACAACTGAAGAAAACTCTTGTCCAATCAGAGGCCACCATTTGCATCTGTTATATTCCGTCTTGTCCTTTAGATGTATTTTCGGCTGCTCTTGTCTGTCGCCATTTCAGAAATTCCATCTTTGCTCGCTGTGACCTAAGCGTCGTCGGACAGGCCTGGATATTCTTCGGGCAGCATGTCCTGAAACAGTTGTTTGCGCATTCTGATCGCATTTTCCAGGGCCACGGTGGGTGGTAGCCCCATAGCCTCTTCAAAGTGACGCTTGGCCTTCATGATGGACCTGTGCGTGGGGTCGCCTTTCATTTCAAGCGGTAGTAAGGTATACTGTTTATAGATCGCCATGGCTGTTTTCCTGATGCGGGGGCGCATTTGGGTGTACGCCTGTTGTAAATTATCCTCTCCGGCGTCCTCGATCGCTGCAGCGTAGGTATTGATAGCTGCTGTCACAATACGATCCCAGAAGGTAGGTTCTGCATCACTTTCCACGGACGTAGGCTGACTATCTGATGTCAAGCTCTCCGTATCACTAGATAGACTCTCAGCAATCTCTGTTTCGGTATCAGTCGATACACTCTCAGCAGTCTCTGTATCAGCATCCGCCTCAACGGACTCCTCGGAGTCTGCAATCCCATGTATATTTTTCTGGTGTCGCATCATATCGTAATATCTGGTGAACGTGCGTTCGCACTCAGAGCAAGTGTAAGCCATGTTGACGGTTGAACGTCGACTGTGCGTGTTTTTGGAAATACGCTTGCTTTTATAGACAGTAACGCCCATCAACGCTTAGCTTAACGCTTCAACGCCCTGGTGAATTAGCTCAGAAGCTCTGATTTTCATGGAATTAACATCAATTCATCGAAATGCAGTGACGCCCGTCGTTACGCCTTAACGCCCGTCTCAACGCCTTAACGCCCGTCTCAACGCCTTAACACACTTTCTTAACGCTTTAACGTCGTTTAATGATGCGTTCGAACAAATGTTTCTTTTGTGCTATTGCTCTGATATACGCCGCTTTCCAGTTCATGCCCGAGGTTTTCAACATCGACGCTGTTCTTTCAATTTCCATATGGACTGGGTCATTATCCAACAATTTCATATGGGTCACGAGGTCGACATACCGCTGACGTAAAGCCCGTCGTAGTCTGGGTGCCAATTCGACCAATACATAAGGACTGATGAGGGACACATGTTCATTCTTATATGTACAGACACCACCACCAACACCACCACCACACACTACCACCACACACACACACCATCACCACCACATTCCATCAGCACCACCACCGCCACCACCGGGCGTTGATGGGCGTCAACGCCCGGTGGTGGTGGTGGGAGCTCCCGTGTGGCAGAGCTCTTGGATCGGAGCTCTTGGAGCTCAAAGCGTGTGGAACTCAGAGCTCGGAAGTGACATTTGCCTATGACCTCTGTGAGGTCACTTCCGCTTCCGTTCACGTGACCGGAACTGACCATTGACCCCTGCGCGCAATTTTTATCCGGTATTCTTAGCGCGCGCAGGGGTCAAAGGTCAGTTCCGGTCACGTGAACGGAAGGCTCTGCCACACTGGAGCTCCCACCACCACCACCGGGCATTGACGCCCGTCAACGCCCGGTGGTGGCGGTGGTGGTGGTGGTGGAATGTGGTGGTGATGGTCTGTGTGTGTGTGTGTGTGTGTGTGTGGTGGTAGGGTGTGGTGGTGGTGTTGGTGGTGGTGTCTGTACATATAAGAATGAACATGTGTCCCTCATCAGTCCTTATGTATTGGTCGAATTGGCACCCAGACTACGACGGGCTTTACGTCAGCGGTATGTCGACCTCGTGACCCATATGAAATTGTTGGATAAGGACCCAGTCCATATGGAAATTGAAATTACAGCGTCGATGTTGAAAACCTCGGGCATGAACTGGAAAGCGGCGTATGTCAGAGCAATAGCACAAAAGAAACATTTGTTCGAACGCATCATTAAACGACGTTAAAGCGTTAAGAAAGTGTGTTAAGGCGTTGAGACGGGCGTTAAGGCCTTGAGACGGGCGTTAAGGCGTAACGACGGGCGTCACTGCATTTCGAAGAATTGGTGTTAATTCCATGAAAATCAGAGCTTCTGAGCTAATTCACCAGGGCGTTGAAGCGCTAAGCTAAGCGTTGGTGGGCGTTACTGTCTATAAAAGCAAGCGTATTTCCAAAAACACGCACAGTCGACGTTCAATCGTCAACATGGCTTACACTTGCTCTGAGTGCGAACGCACGTTCACCAGACATTACGATATGATGCGACACCAGAAAAATATACATGGGATTGAAGACTCCGAGGAGTCCGTTGAGGCGGATGCTGATACAGAGACTGCTGAGAGTGTATCGACTGATACCGAAACAGAGATTGCTGAGAGTCTATCTAGTGATACGGAGAGCTTGACCTCAGATAGTCAGCCTACGTCCGTGGAAAGTGATGCAGAACCTACCTTCTGGGATCGTATTGTGACAGCAGCTATCAATACTTACGCTGCAGCGATCGAGGACGCCGGAGAGGATAATTTACAACAGGCGTACACCCAAATGCGCCCCCGCATCAGGAAAACAGCCATGGCGATCTATGAACAGTATACCTTACTACCGCTTGAAATGAAAGGCGACCCCACGCACAGGTCCATCATGAAGACCAAGCGTCACTTGGAAGAGGCTATGGGACTACCACCCACCGAGGCCCTGGAAAATGCGATCAGAATGCGCAAACAACTGTTTCAGGACATGCTGCCCGAAGAATATCCAGGCCTGCCCGACGACGCTTAGGTCACAGCGAGCAAAGATGGAATTTCTGAAATGGCGACAGACAAGAGCAGCCGAAAATACATCTAGCGGACAAGAAGGAATATAACAGATGCAAATGGTGGCCTCTGATTGGACAAGAGTTTTCTTCAGTTGTAAACATACCCAACGCGGCTCCCCCAGCGTGGGTATGTTGTAACATTGGGGAAAATAAACTATATGAAAAAAACCTTCTTGTTGTTGTTGTTCTCTCATGTGTCATCCTTGTTGTTGTTCTCTCTCCGGTCTGCGTCAAGGCGTTATGTTAGAGCGTTAAGGCGTAACTACGAGCGTTGACGGGCGTCACTGCATTTCGAAGAATTAGTGACAATTCCATGGAATATCTAGAAAATCAGAACTTCTGAGCTATTTCACCAGGGCGTTGAAGCGTTAAGCTTGGCGTTGGCGGGCGTTGCTACAAGATGACACCTCACACGACGCATTCGGACCAAGGATGGTCCCTCGCTACACCAAATACCTTCCTTCACTGCCCTTAGTCCAAAAAAGAGAGCAACAACAACACAGATTACAGATCAATCCTTTTATTATGCGTGAATGGGGCCTAACCTGTGAACATGATAGGACATGTACTGACCTGTCTGTGGGGTTTTTCCACAATGTCGTTCACCTTCGTGTCTTTTCGGGTACGTCCGTGTCTTTTCGGGTACGTCCGTGTCTTTTCGGTGAAGTTCGTGTCTTTTCGGTGACGTCCGTGTCTTTTCGGTAAAGTCCGTGTCTTTTCGGTAACGTCCGTCATCCGGGTATATATGAGGGTCTTGAGGGGGGGGGGCGACTGTCTCCACGAGAGCTTCAAAATAAGACCTCATACGACACCATAGGACCATTAGGGGCTCACCTAGACCCCAAAACGTTCACCCCGTATGGACCTATACCTCCATAGCCATGCAGTATAGGCCTATGAGCCTACCCAGGCCTCGGTGAACTTTTTCCAAAAATTTCACCGTTTCGCTTCGAAACCCTTCCCATCGTGTTCTAAATGACGAGACGTGAAAAACAAGACCAAACAACCCATATCACAATGAACGTGTGTGAATTTCCCAGGTTGGACCTATGCCCCATAGCCAGCCTATGGGCCTACCCAGGCCTCGGTGAGCTTTTTCCAAAATTTCACCGTTCCGCTCCGGGACCCTTCCCATCGTGTTCTAAATGACGAGACGTGAAAAACAAATCCAAACAGCCCATATCACAATGAACGTGTGTGAATTTCCCAGGATGGACCCATACCGCCCCATATACAGACCTCGGTGACTTCTCCCAAAAATTTCACCGCTTCGCTCCGGGACCCTTCCCATCGTGTTCTAAATGGCGAGACATGAAAAATGAGACCCCACAACCCATATCACAATGAACGTGTGTGAATTTCCCAGGATGGACCCATACCCACCATAGCCAGCCCATAGGCCTATATACAGACCTCGGTGACTTTTCCCAAAAATTTCACCGATTCGCTCCGGGACCATTCCTATTGTCATTTTCTCGGCGAGACGAGAAAAACGAGACCCCACAAGCCATAGTAACACCAACGAAAAAAAAAAACGACCATCCCCATACTCCATACAGGCATTTTCCCTTATATTGTATAATACAGGCCCCTATTGTAGGGGTAAAGTCCGAGTTCCGCTTTTTATATTTTCGGAAAACAATCCTAATTTTACATGCACCCACCCCATTGACTTGATAGACAGGCCCCGATAAGCCCGGGACCGATATTAGCCCTTTGGGCTAGAGTTGATAGGTGTTTTCCCCTATTTTAGGGGTAAAGTCCGTATTCCACTTTTTATATTTTCGGAAAAAATCCTAATTTTACATGTACCCACCCCATTGACTTGATAGGCAGGTCCCAATAAACCCGGAGACCGATATTAGCCCTTTTGGCTAGGGTTGATAGGTGTTTTCCCCTATTTTAGGGGTAAAGTCCGTGTTCCGCTTTTTATAGTTTCGGCAAAAAATCCTAATTTTACATGCACCCACCCATGACTGGATGCCCCTTCACGAATGCTTCACTTTGATACCTCACTCGACCCAATCGGACCATGCAGCGTATTTGAAGTCTGGGGACTACTTTTTTCTCCGCGGAAGCTTTTTCCCGCGACCGCATCACCACCAGATCGCATCACCGCGGAAGAATACATACCCAGGGGCCCTTTGCCGGAACTATAGTGATCCGGAGTTACCTCCCCCTAGATTGGAACTCTTCTGTGTTGGAGGTAGTTTCCCCCATCGATCACATGATCGTCACGTGACCAAGTTCCACCTCAAATTTTACCCGGGGAACAATTAATGAGGTCAATATGGCTTTAAATGCTTAGACCCTACTACTACCGGCATAAGCGGTATTAGATACACATCTAGAGAGCTATGATGGAAATGCTCTGACAACTCGTATATTGGTAATTGGTGAGCTGTGTCGCTGTGACAACTCGTAAACTGGAAATTGGTGAGCTGTATCGTCGTCAGATGAAAATGACGGCATTTAACACAAAAGACTAATCTGTAAGGCCCGATGTCGACCCAGCATCAACTTCCCACAATGCCAACATATATCAAAGACGACATGATGACATGGGTTGTGGAAAGCACTTTTAACAAGCACCTTTTTTGTTGAACTAAAAATTTCCAAAAACCACACGAGAAATTTCAATGAGTTTGGCAATTTAATAGCTCTCATTGCAACTGATCCTTGCATTTTAATTGCTTTTGAGAACTATTGGGTTATAATGTTATAAGTTAAAAGAGATGGCGAGATATGTGTACTGCTTTCGTCTGGTGAAGGCACACAATCTCTATGAACATTTATAATATTCATCCGGAAAAAAAATTAGAAAGTCCGATGTGGCGATCTGTGGCGATGAAACTGGGTCACTAAAGATCAGGATGCATTTGAGATGTTGGAAAAAACGATAGGTATAATTTCCCCACAAGCCAGCTATGTCATTTCTCTGCAGAGAATTAACAGTTAGAGTAAAAGCCTCTACAATAAAAAGCTCGACATCGGGTTTACTCTGGGGATTTTACTCCAAATCAATTAGAGACAGCTAAAATAGCTTTACTCACTGCGGAATGACACACTTTTGATGAGACAAGTTTCCGTAGGACGCACTTAAAAAAATAACTTTAAAAATGCCTCGCTTAAGTTCTGATAAAAAAATACGTCGCTGAAGTTCTGACAGTTTTTAGACCAGAGCATTGTGTTTTAGATTCAGTTGATGACGTGGTTTGTGTGTGGAGTTTGCAGTATATTGGTGAGTGAGTTGGAAAGCCAATCACGGAAAAACGTGAACGATGTCATATGTCTTAATGTGTCAATTTACAGGAGCTTGGTGATTACATTGAATGTTTTTTGGTCTGTCGGATAATAAGCATAATAACTGGACTATACCTGATCTAACAGTATCCATGTTCTATGTGAATTGTTTTCCCAATGGATGCTGATAACAAATACAACAATACGAGATAACAACACCAATATTTTCAGTTTTGAATTAGGTTTGCAAAATGCTGGAGCAAAATGTCGATATCCCCAAAAATTCACGTTTTTTGTAATGTGCTATTTTTTAACATGTTTAAATCAGCATCTTGTTTCAAATAAGAGGTAACACATTACGTAATCACATAATACGCAACATGGAGTAGCTTTAGACTGAATATCTGAGCACTATAGTAGTTTATGTGCTGACGTTACTTGCTTTGCCAGCAATTTTCTCATGCCTATACTCAGAATTTTGTGTTTTCATGACTAAAGTGACTGGAATCTTCTTCACGGTGAGTAGTTTCGATAGACCATTGGGGTCGTTGAGGCCTTCTGTACTGTATTAAGTTCAGATTTGCTCTGTTGTATCACTTTATCTCGTTAAACGCAATAACATACCATCAATATAATCATTCAACTGTCGATCTCTTCCTCATGTAACAGCCTTCACTAGATTAATAGCCTATATCTCTAATTGATTAGCTCTCCATTAGGCAGATGCATATTATATTAGCAGCATCCATAGTAACGTACTGATTGGGATTGTTTTCTTGGCAATCTAGCTTCCGCTCAACCGAATCGCCTAATAATATATATCCGTATATTGAAACCGGATGTATTGGCGTTGATACACTGACAGAGTGGTAGCTATATCGTCCGAGTCCCGAAGGGACATACCCGTATTCTTCAACCCTTCTCGCAATTTCATAATTTGAGTAAGACAGTAAGGGTGAACCTTCATGCAGTGAGTAAGATTGATGGCGCCTGAGGGACGTGCCCGTCCATCCGGATTTATATAACAATTCGAACAGAAACATTCAATTATATTAACCTCATTTTGAAGTGAACTACCAGTAGTATTATTATTCAACTATCTTTAGGATAAAACTTTCTATCGTTTTTTGTGCTGTAGATATGGTGTCTATTAAAGTCAAATCGCGTCAGTTCAGACTCATTAGATGTTCAAGATGAAGAAGCCATTCCATTGATTGACATTGGAGGCAGAACACCAACACTACTGCACCCCAAAGAACATTGTTAACACTACTAAAAAATAGTTATCAAAACAGTTTGCAGACAATTTAAAATTTTATGCATAATTTTGAAGTGGATATAGAGATTCCAGCATTCAACTAGCTATGAACCGAGAAAATGAGGGTACCAGTCTTCAAAGCCTTCTGGCTAAAAACCGACAAGCACTCCCCCCCGTCCCTTATCCGACATCGTCGCATTTAAAAAGAAATACAGAACTCAGAATGCTTACTCAGCAATATTTGTGAACTCAAATGTTATCATGTTTGCATATAATGTCTATTACCTATTAAGGGTAAGATAAAATTTAGTTTCACACTGGGGTAAATGTGTTTACGGACCAAACGCTTGTAATTTGAAGCTTTGGTTTTCTGAACATAGGCTTCACTTGTCGAATATGTGTGAAGAAAAGGTCAACATTTATTAGCCTGTTCAGCACGGATCAGATATATAAAATATTTTCTGGTCATCAATGGCCATATTGCCCACATAATTACGAATATTTTCAGTTGGATATTTCCAAACACCATCCCTGAGGAGCTTTATCACTATATGTATACATGAATATCAACTACATACGGTGACTTTTAGAGAGGTAAAGTAAATAATAGATGTGTACAAAATCAATGCACCATTATCAGCAAGTGAATAAAAGAGCAAACGATCTGTTGCTAATGGCTGACGATGATGTCCGAGGGCACCTCCACGCTGATACATGATTAACTATTCAAGCATGCATAACGCCTAGCTAGACCGATGTACAAGTCACACGACAACCAGCCAAGTGAAAATATCAATGGCCCATGTCATTGGAGCTCCCTGGAAATCTGAAAATACATGTGAGTATGTACGTCCAGGAAATGGTGATTCTGGGATTATCGCTGTGTATACCAAGATCATCTAACGACCAATTCTAATTTCCATTGACACATCGGCGACAAAATTCGCCCAAATCGGTCGATTAGGACGATTTTGCCGACGAAGTGTTTTGGCCAACAAACGACAACTAAATTCGTATCGTGAGAGTCGTCGAAAATTTTGAACTAGATTCAACTTTTCGGCTGATTTGGAAACTGTCTCTGTCGTCCAACGGTGGCTTTAGTGACGTGATGACATGAATATGCATTCCAACATGCAATTAATCACTTAGGCGCTATCATATTACCAACGAGACCCATTGCGCAACAGTAGCCCTTGCGTATTAGTCTACCTCAACACACTACACCGTACAATATGGCAGAGGATAGGGAATTTCAGTGATTTATGGGGCCAACATGAATGCCTCTACAATACATAGATTCCAAGTTACCATGATCCTGAAAAGTATCGGAAAGCGCTTGAAGCCATACCATTAAGATTGGCATAACAATTGCTGCGGCACATGTTCTTGTTAACGCCTCCATATTGCAAATGCTAGGTGAATGAATTTTGGCGTCGTAATCACGAACCCAGGCGACCAAAATCTAGCGAATTCCTCCATGTGTTGCATTTCGTACGATTTGAGTGACGACGACTCCGACAACAACGGGCGATTCGAAGATTTCCGACGATTCTCGAGTCGCCTGTGTGTGGCAAACAGACTGGGGGACTTGAATTGACGATTTGTTGGCAAAATAAAAACACAAGAATTGCCCGTTGTGTAACTGGCTTAAGAGAGTAGTTCACGTTCGTATTTTTTTTCAGTGAGAATATGCTTGAACTGTTACTTATAACTCGTCAGGATAAGTTAAGATGAGCAATGAAAACAAATAGGGGGTCACCGTAAGTTTTGTAGATATAATGTCGATCATTTGTGAGAGCATCCTGTATCAGTGATTAAGTATAAAATGAAGTTGTTTTCATGTTTAAAACTCAGTAGGATTATTCACACAGTCAAACTTTCCTTAATTTACCATATGAAGCAAAATTTATATAATTCTCGTGAAATATATATGAAATAAAAATGGGGTCGCCATACTAAAAAAAAAATATCAACAGTATAATAGATAAATGATGTATTTTCATTCCTATCCAGGAAGGGGTTAGGGTGGGGAATTGGGGTGGAGGCGGGGGAATGTTACTGGCGAGCATCTCCAAGACAATGTTGCCCTGTGCTGGAATTGAATACAGATAGATTTTTGGTACCCCACGTTGCAGACCGTATCCATATGCTGTGCGCCTTAGCGGCGGCACGAAATTTTTTGGAGGTGTCAGAACAAGGAGCATTCTGTCCGGTACACCCGTTGAATCTGACAGGCTCACATTTTGGTCAGACCTATTCTAATTCGAAGCCGCTGTAGTATTAGACATAAATGGTTTTGTTGTGACAGATAAAATATTTTGTTTACTTTTATTCTAATGTTAGGCATCTGCGAACTATTGTCAGGAAATGCAGCTCATATGAAAAATTCCATAAATGCTATATCATGTTATAGTATACAAGCGTCTAGTCCGTCATTAAATATTCAGCCGTCCACCTTTAAAGATTTCCGCGTCCTTAATCCAAAGACCTAATTCATACAGTACTAGTATCAGTACCAAATTCAAAGAAAAAAATCATAGCATATATAATTTAGGCTAATTTCCTACAAGAGAGAAGCGGACAAAGGTTTTCAATGATGCCAGAAGACATCATGATGTTTCAAAAATATCTAAACCCTATAGCTGACCAGTAGTTTTAATCCATATGATTTTTTCTTCGTAAAGTCGATATCCAGAGAGTGATGTATCACAGTCACGTTATATCTCAGCCATGGTATAGCTCCATTGACGAATGGAAATAAACGTGATCTACTCTGGAACCCTTAAAAGAGTAGACCACGTTCATTTTTTACAGTGCAAATGTGCTCAAACTTTCAGTAATGACTTGTCATAAGACAAATCATTAACTAACAAGCGCTGGATGAGCGCAAAGACCTCCGTCGAGGCAACAGGGTCCGTAGCGTAATACATCACTGAATAACATACGGCCGGATGCCAAGCTCAATTTTGCATTTGTTGGACGTTAGCCTCATCAATGGTAATTAATCTGGGATTGAGGGTTCCTCACTAGCATGTCCAGACAGGGATGTGAAAGTCACATTCCCAGCAAATAATTTTTGTTTGATTTGACGTGCTTGAAATATTGGGGTATGGAATAGAGTATATTGATGGAAAACCTGGAAAAGTGCTTGAGACATTAGGCCCCATCCCACCCCCACCTCCCCCTGAGAGGATCCCCTCACCCAAATCGACACGTTAGCGGCAGAAATGAGACACCGTGTGCCTAGTTGTTGTACCAACTTGCTTGTGATTTTGTGCTATAGGCCCAACACATCAACACTTCATATTTTGTATGTGTACAGTATAGCATCATCACTGATGAGAGAATGCTCTTCAAAACACACCTGATTTTACCGACACTTCGTTCTGATCTGTCTCAACATCATATGATGAGGATTCAATGCGCTCGGTATAATTTTGTATACTGGTGTTACAGGTCACCTTCGCCTTCACCTTACTGTATCAATGACCATGGACTTGTACATGTATCACATTCACATTGAATGGTGATGACTGATGAGAATATTGCCCCTATGGAACAAATGACTGAATTCCACGTAGCAAATAAAAAGTTCATGTTAATCATAAACAACATACAATTAGTAATACTATCAAATAATTATGTTTATACCTTGTCGACATCAATATATTACAGGTAACATCATGACTGAATCATGGTAACATATATTCATGGGTATTTTTGTCTACAATAAACTGAAGAAGACCCATGCTGTTTATTATATTATGTTTTAAAACTTCACTTGCTAATCTCGATTATGTTGCTTATTGTAAAAATAAATGAAGTTATGAAATCTAGTATGATTGTTCATTGATCTCAAATTAGAAATATCTTCAGCAGCTAAAGTTAAGTCAATCATAACAATATATAACGCCATGGTATTGTTGTAATATTACCCAGGTATTGATCTTTGAATAAGAATGTAATGAGATACATATACCTGTTCTTTGTGTTATTATGTATGCAGTTCATTCTGTATGTATTTTATACATGTACATGTAGCAGAATTGGAATTAAAAATTGAAATGAAGTCTGTTTCTAGAAGCTAAATCATTTTAGACACACATTCAAGTCCTTACCTGGTCAAGGGAGATAATTTTCACTTTTGATGATGTTTGTGAAGCATGCAGCAGGACTTCAACTTCCAAGGATATTATCCACACAATCCCATTCTACATGATATTTTTGCCATAGCACCGATAAACTAGGTCCCTTCATTTATGTGTTCTAGATCCAGGAGCTATTGGGAGCTGCAGGCTTTGTAAAAGTTAGATCCAATTATTCTCAGTGAAGCAATGAAATCCGGCATGGTTGTTTTAAGTTAGAATTTGGCATCCTTGGAAATGTCTGACCGATTCACACATGTATCACTCGGCAGGTGGTCATTACATGTGTAATGTTTATTTCCTTAGGAATCAACTGATATCCAATGGGGTGGAGGGCGAGCAAATCACTGGCTCTGAACTAGGTCATCAGTTAGTGTGTCCTCGAATAGGAACGATCGATACCCATATGAGCGTGGGTGAGATGGGAAAGCATGTTTACGCCGTTTGCTCTTTGTGATACAACTCCAGCCATAAAGTTAGAAAATGTCATATGTATCTTTTAAAATTATTTCCTCGAATGAAACATAACAATCTACATCGAAGAGATGAATCAAATGATTTGAAACTTAATTTCATTGTGTAACAGTGAGAAGAAAATTAATTGTATAAACATTCCAAGCCTCATTGAACACAAGCCGCACCATATTTGATATGAATATAACGCGCGTACATTAGCTCGCTTGGACGTCGCTTAGTTAAATATGGACAGACACGCAAAAATCTCAAAATTTTCAAAAGCCACAAAAATGCCCTCAGCTTGTACAGAGTAAGTAAAAATACTTATGTACAACTTGATGTTTAGAAATGACTGTGTTGAGCGGTTCTATTCCCAACTTCTCTTTTATTCTATGTCATAGAGGACAGGGTTTGGTAGATAATTAAAAACTGTATTAACTCGGCTTCACATTTTAGAGAATGACTTTAATTGAGCCTAAGATGAAAGAGAAATACACTTATAAAAAAATCTATTTAAAAAAATATCTGTATATATGTTTGTATTAATTTCCATAATTTATTGAAAAAAACTATACGTAGACTTCGACCACCGAATATAACACAGGCCAGGCAACTGTGAGAACCAGTGAAAGATACCCATCGAGATGAGCAGATTTGCAGATAAACAGCAACAACAAAATTGCACTTTGTGCCTCACGAGGCCCTTCTCCATAGAGTGCATGCCAGTTATTTTTCTAGACTACAACAGCAACTGTTTTTGCCTGTATCACAGTCCGAGCTTCCGATTACCCTTCAACCTTACCCAGACGACGGATAATTTTTGACAGATTGTCTGGCTAGGTTGTTGATCGGATTCACAGATAACGATTGAAGCATGGGAAGATATATTTTTCCAGTCGCTATCTCCCCCCCCCCAACTCAAAAAAAAAAAGAAAAGAAAAAGCCGGGAGAGTTCTTCGGAGTTTTACGTTTTTGACCTCTGACTTTGAATTTGACTTCTCACTTCCGACTCGCATCCTGGTGAATGACACTCGTCCTTTATCTTTTTGCCGATTCAGAGATTCTCGTCGAAGTTTCCAATTATACTATCCGGAATGCGAGTTTTTCTTTCGTGAAAATTTACTTTTTATGAAAGCGCAGGTTTGTCTTCGTCGCATACCGGCCATCTGTACCAGCGCGAAGCTATAAGTACACGCGCGAATTTAGTACCCTCGAATTAAGAGACCCGGTGGAAGCACTGCAAAGGATACACACCTTTTGTGACGTAAGCATTCAATTGTGTCCAGAAACTTTTCAAAATTTCGTCGGGAACCATAGCAATCCCTATTGGAAATCACACGAGTCGTGGGTTCCCCATATGACAATTATTTGGCGGGAGATATCACGTTGCGCTCCTAGACCTCCGTCTGATCGACGGAGGTAAAAACAGCGGATCGCCATACTATTTGTATACAGAGATCTTGCGTCATTTGTGTATCATTCTGTTTTCTTGGATTAGTGGGGAAAACAGCTCGTTTTCATGTGTAAAGCTCATTTTCTACACTTAGAATGTTGCTTAATTTATCATATCAAATAGAATACGTATAATTATTGCGCAAGAAATAATGTTTAAATGACAGCAGTATAGCAGATTAATGTAGCATGTTGGGGCCCCCATCCAGGAGGGGGTACGGGTGAGGAATTGGGGTGGAAGTGAGAAAATACTTTGGTGGAATTACAAGCATAATCTCGGCCCCATAATCTCTAGTCTGAGAAAAAATTTCGCCGCACGGCCGTTCAGTATAAAAGGCCCACCTTTTCGTCGGACGTATTTCACTTTGGAGCGGCTAGGAATACGCGTAAAAAGTTCTGTTGTGACACATATCAAAGTTTTGTTTACTTTTATGTCCTATTGTGAGATGTCTGGATGCTATTGTTAAAAAATCCTGTTCTGAAAAAAATCCATGTTCCCATTGTGCGCATGGACATGAATGTGATCTACTCGGCTAAAGATCACACCGGGTTCTATGGTTATAAAATGTGAATCATTCCCGCAGCTAATTTTATAGCTTACATAAGAAGACCCTGTGAGTCGAAGGCAAGTGATAGTAAATAGAAATTATATAATCAATACGGCGCCAGGCTAGTTCAGCACAGCACGATACAGGAAAATAAGCGAGTCAACTGAGCTTCATCCAGCTGTTTATTCAGAGAATAGAATTCTTCTCTCACTTAGATGAAAACGACATGAGGCGTAAGCGAGTTGGTGATGGATATGTAATATAAGATATAATACCACATAATGAGGTTATGATGCGTGTAACGTTCCCTTCAGCCGCTGGGCTGAAGAAATACGTACCCGAAGAAGAAGGACCGTACAACACAAGAATGAACAATGTCGACATAAAAGGATGTCTTCCGACCGCCAGATGCCCCCTCTATTCATTGTATAACATACATGTAGATACACATAGTAAAGTAACCCACTGGTTCCCCAGTTTTGCAGCTAATTTTATGGCATGCATAAGAAAACATTATGGAGGGAGGGAGGGAATTTGGCTTAATGTCACACTCAAGTTTGTTTCACTCATATGGTGTCAGTCAGTTTGGTTGGTGGAGGAAGCCGGAGTACCCGGAGAGAACCACCGCCCTTCGGCAAGTAACTGACAAACTTTCACACATGGACCAGCTGGGCTCGAACCCGTGCCGGTTCAGCGGTGTGAGGCTATAGCGGTCACCAGCGAAGCGCCTTAGACCACTCGGCCACCGAGGGACCCGAAGACATTATGAATCGAAGGCAAGGTGACAGTAAATAGGAAGTATATAACCAATATGGCGACAGGCAAGTGAAAGCAAAATACGATTGTAACGCCCAGGATCTTTGGTGACACGCTTCGTATGTACGTGCAACAAATAATATACAGCGTACAAAATCACTACACGTTAATAATTGAATACAAGAGCAAATCTTCTGTCGATAATGGCTGACTATTATGTCTAAGGCACCTCCACGCTTATACATATCGCCTGGTCCGAACTGCCAATTATACGAAGATCAGTCAAGTGAAAATGTCAATAGCACATGTCAGTGGGACTCCTTGGAAATCCGAAAATATATGTGTGTATTCGTGTCCATGAAATGCTGCTCCAGGGATTTCGCTATGTATAGCAAGATCACAAAGATCTACCGACCGTTTCTCATTCTCCAGCTCATACCGTGTTCTATGGTTGTAAAAAAACAAATCATGCCTCAGTATTCTAACTATTATTAAGGTTTGCATAAGAAGACATTATGAAGTGAAGGCAGGTGACAGTAAATGAGAAGTATATAATGAATATGGCGCCAGGCGAGTTCGGATGAGAATGCTTCCGGTAAATGACAAACTGTTAGTGAGACAGCCTATTTATGTAGAAAATAATATTGCCTCCTGTACGAGGCGTCAGCTTTTGGATGATGGATATGAATATAAAACACAACAATGCATAATGACGTAATGTTGCGTGTAGCCGTTTCCTTCGGCGGAGATTTGGTTGAATATGTACGTACTCGAGAAACAAGAACATAAGCACGCAATGATGAACGATGTTAGCATAACATGGATGTCAGATGTCCCCTCTATTATTTCTGAGCATAAACGTGGGTACACATCATCAGCATTTGTGTGCTATGTACACGTAGATATCTATGGTATACGAATGAACAGTCACAGTCGAAGTGCGACCGTGATACATTATACTCTATAAGACAACCTATAAATCCGGATGAACCAACCAGTAATACAGATTTGAAGACCGGATAGGATAATATTAGAATGTCTTGCTAGCATTATGATCGCCTCTCTTGTGAGAAACTAGCTTGAGCTTATCATGTTTATCAAATACCGGATTGGAATTTTGGTTCTGACAGTGTTTTACGAAGTAAGGTATTGTTTGGTCGGGTTGCCTGTTTGGGCTCCAGACTGAAGGACCACTGTCGACGGTCCGCTCTGGATTCTAGATGGTTTCATTAGCCAGAGACCTGTTCTCCACTCCGTTCTACATCGGTGACAGCGGAACCTGTGAGATCGAGTGAGAGGGCGGCAGCCGATCTTCGGAATCTGTCATAAATGAGATGTGAACGCCTTGGATGCCAGGGTGGCATCTAGTCGTTCCCGACCGATATGAAGCCGTATAAAGAGATCGAAATGTCATTTAAATTGTCCGCTCCCAGGCCGGGTCATACCTAAGACTTGAAAAATGGAACTTGTTGCTCCCTCGCTTACGCTCAGCATTAAGAGGATAGAACAAGGACTGGTTCGCTCGGTGTCAGTATAATGTGACTGAGTGGGGTGTCATGTCTGCCTACGGCATGATATTTCAGTGGGACAGCACTATAAAAATGGCAGCATTAGATCTGCTCTGTTACAAGTAGGTACCCCTGCCCCTCCCCCTCCCCTCCCTTCCCTTCCCCGTCGTGATATAGCTGAAAAAATGTTGAAAGCGACGTTAAACCCTATTCACTCACTCACTTAAATTGTCCGCGCATAAATCTACTCGGCGTTTCATATTAGTTCTGTCATATGCTTGTTGAAGATGTTTTGAAACGAACCGAAACATACAAGTTAACCCAGACTGAGAACTATATTATAATTGTTTGGAAGGTGCACTATGTTGGCGTGTTACATAAGAACTATCAGCGGATGAGAAATAGTAAAATGATGTCTATGTTGATGCATGCTTGCCGGCTAACAGGAACAATGAAACTAATTACAACCGGCTGAAAGGCAGAGCATTACAAGATTGCGACGTTCTGCTTTTAAATAAATGAAGCTACTTTGCATCGAATTATGATGCTAATTGGTTTCTCTGATGGTTACCGCCATATAATCATCACGTGTAATCAAGCTATATACATCCGTGGCCTGCATTGCTCAGAGCTTCAGGCTGCACCTATGAAGCTGCTTTCATTAGAAGGACAGACGAATCTATATCGACGACAAACACGTGCACCAGCGCGATAAAATACTGAACATATTTGTAAGCAAATGTTGATACACCATCCCACAATCGCACGCACGGTAATCGCCATCGTCATCTACGAAGAACATGAGTGTCTGGTCCGACATTCAGTAACAGATTCCATGCAGAATTTACGAGCCCATGCTCGAAAGGCCTTATTTACGCGATACATTAAGCACCGAAAATCCAAGCATACTTCCTGCAAGGCAGAAGCGGTTAACAGTTTCCAATGATGATTGGAGACAAACTGCCACGGGTATAGCGCAACTATCCTTTGCCGGAGGTGTGGTATTTATCATCTAACCTGAGAAAATTGAGCGAAAGCACTTGATAGAATAAATAACGTTGATTTACAATCGTCATATCTTTTCACAGAATCAAGCAAATACCACTAGGTGAGATATGTATACCTCATATGCAGGACCTTATGGAATATTACTCTCCAGAAAAGAACAGGTAACAATATAAAAATTGTAATCGTCTCTATTGTTGTCGAGTAGGCGGGATATTAAGTAAAGATATATTATATTCATATAAAGATATAGATATTAATAACTGTTCAACACATATAAATCTCCCAAAGGACCTGCACAGGAGAATACCGCACTGTTGACATACACGCAGTAACTATATCTGTAATTAATATGAATGAACCCAATCTAGATTCCTTAACGAGTTCAGCGGATGAACAGATTTCGTCGTTGCAGCATTACATTGTTAAGGCCTCTTGTCGCCAATCAGTCTCTCGGAATAATATTCCTTTATAAATATGGACTTCCAAGTTACGGTGGAGGCCGACACTTCAGTCACAGGTCCTAACACATTAATATACAAGCGTTTAGTCCGTCATTTAACATTCAGCCGTCGTCCATTAAAGACTTTCCGCGTCCATAATCTAAAGATCTAATTCATATAATAGCATTTGCACCAAATTGAATGGATAAATCATAGTTTACATAAAACTAGGCTAATTTCCTGCAAGACAGAAGCAGTCAACAGTTTCCAATGATAAACATCATGATGTTCCAAAAATATCGATTTACCGATTAAGTATTCTTAATCCATATGATATACATTGTAAAGTCGTTATCTAGAGTATGATATATCTCAGTCACGCTTTGATTGTGACCGTTCATATGAACACTATCAGAATCTTGAAATACAAAGGTTCAAACGGCCCCTAGCCCAGGGATAAGCGGAATTAGACACAAGTTACGAAACGGGACCGACATCTCAGTCACAGATCCTAATACATAAAGGCATAGACCGACACCTCAGTCACAGATCCTAGTACATAAAGGTAAAGACCGGCACCTGAGTCACAGGTCTTAATCTATTTTGGTAGAGACCGACACCTCAGTCACAGGCCCTATGAAGATAGAGACCGACACCTGAGTCATAGGTCCTAATACATTAAGGTAGAGAACGACACCTCAGTCACAGGTCCAACTACATAAAGGAAGAGGCCGACACCTCAGTCACATGTCATAATACATTAAGGTAGAGACCGACACCTCAGCCACATATCCTAATACATTAAGGTATAGATCGACACCTCAGTCACAGGTCCTAATACATAAAGGCAGGGACCGACACCTCAGTCACAGGTCCTAATACATAAAGGTAGAGACCGACACCTCAGTCAAAGGTCCTAATACATAAAGGTAGAGACCGACACCTCAGCCACAGATCGTGATACATACAGGTAGAGACCGACACCTCAGTCACAGGTCCTAATACATTAAGGTATAGACCGACACCTCAGTCATAGGTCCTGATACATAAAGGTAGGGACCGACACCTCAGACACAGGTCCTAATATATAAAGGTAGGGACCGACACCTCAGTCACAGGTCCTAATACATAAAGGCATAGACCGACACCTCAGTCATATGTCCTAATACTTAAAGGTAGAAACCGACACCTCAGCCACAGGCCCTAATACATTAAAGTAGACACCGACACCTCAGTCACAGGACCAAATACATAAAGGTAGGGACCGATACGTCAGACACAGGTCCTAATATATAAATGTAAAGACCGACACCTCAGTCACAGGTCCTAATACATAAAGGCATAGACCAAAACCTCAGTCACATGTTCTAATACTTAAAGGTAGAAACCGACACCTCAGTCACAGGTCCCAATACATTAAGGTAGAGACCGACACCTCAGTCACATGTCCTAATACATTAAGGTAGAGACCGATATCTCAGTCACAGGTCCTAATACATTAAGGTAGAGACCGACACCTCAGCCACAGGTACAAATACATTAAGGTAGAGACCGACACCTCAGCCACAGGTCCTAATACATTAAGGTAGAGACCGACACCTCAGTCACAGGTCCGAATACATTAAGGTAGAGACCGACACCTCAGCCACAGGTCCTAAGACATTAAGGTAGAGACCGACACCTCAGTCACAGGTCGTAATACATTAAGGTAGAGACCGACACCTCAGCCACAGGTCCTAATACATCAAGTCCTAATACATTAAGGTAGAGACCGACACCTCAGTCACAGGTCCTAATACATTAAGGTAGAGACCGACACCTCAGCCACAGGTCCTAATACATCAAGGTACCTAATACATTAAGGTAGAGACATGTCCTAATACATTAAGGTAGAGACCGACACCTCAGTCACAGGTCCTAATATATTAAGGTAGAGACCGACACCTCAGTCACATGTCCTAATACATTAAGGTAGAGACCGACACCTCAGTCACAGGTCCTAATACATTAAGGTAGAGACCGACACCTCAGTCGCAGGTCCTAATACATTAAGGTAGAGACCGACACCTCAGTCGCAGGTCCTAATACATTAAGGTAGAGACCGACACCTCAGTCACAGGTCCTAATACATTAAGGTAGAGACCGACACCTCAGTCACAGGTCTTAATACATTAAGGTAGAGACCGACACCTCAGTCACAGGTCCTAATACATTAAGGTAGAGACCGACACCTCAGTCACAG